>WBMZ01006574.1:0-43705 GCA_013400975.1 Atrichornis clamosus
CCCTGACCCTGTCCCTGACCCAGACCATCACCCCTGGACAGCTCTGACCCTCCTGCTCCTGGACAAGCCGAGCTGCCCCTGCAGGGCAGGGCTGGGACACGGCTGTGCCCAGGAGGACACCCTGAGATAGGCAGTCAGGTCTCTGGCCACATCCCAGCAGGGCAGGGCCTTTCCCAGAGTACCTTCTGTGCCTTGTCCTGCCCCTGACTGGCAGCTGCTGATGGCTTCACTGTGCTGTCCAAGGACAGCCCTTCATTTGCAGCTACTGGTTTCAGGCAGGGTTTTGGTCTGCAGAACCCAGCAGGGACCTTTCGGCTTCATCCCGCAGGAGAGGTGACAGTGAGCACCCGGATGCATTTGGTCATGGTGGGTTATTATAGGATCAATCTATGGAATACTTTGGGATATTAAAGAAGCCTCCAGAAGGGGTGAAGCCCCCAGAAGAGCTGAGCTGAGCCTCTCGTTGCCAATGTTTACTTGCTTTATGAACACTAAGAGTTCCACCTCATCACCCAATCCTCCAGGAGGCAATTTTTCTTCTCCTGATGAGGGCACATCCAGGCAGGGTACAAGAAATAAGGTGCTCAGCTTTCCTGCATCTGCACAGAGAGGCCCAGAACAGGAGGCTCCACCTGCAGAATCCTGCAGGAAAGCCTGGAAGAAACGCCTGCATCTTCAGTATTCAGGTGCTGAACTTCCCACCAGGGCGAGTGCTCAGGTGATAACTCTTTGCTTTTGATCTATTGGATTTTGCAGTGACTTTGGTATGGTGATGAGACTGCAATATCCCATAATAGATGGCTGTTTCTAGCAAGAGCTCTGCTATAATTGTATTTATGAGCAGAATACTTATAGAGGCCTTCAGGGAGCTTCAAGTGTAAAAACATTCCTATAACAACATATAGACAGCCAACAGCCAAGCAATTAATTTCGGGGCTGTGAGTGGTGTTGGGGGCTCTGTCCTGTTCTAGAACATCCATTAAAGCTGCAGAGGCTCTGCTGGAGGCAGTGAGGGAGCTGGACACTTGCTCCTGCCTCTGTGCTCTGTGTACCTAAAACTGCTTTTAAAGAAAGTTCACTAAAGCTAAAGGAGACCACTAAAGTCCTGTGTGTTCTGGGGGGAACACAGATTTTGTCACAGGATATCCTGACCTGAAAGGGACCCACCAGGATCACCCAGTCCCGCTGCCAGCACAGACACCCCAACAATCCCAGCCTGTGCCTGGGAGCATTGTCCAAACCTCCTGGAGCTCTGGCAGGCTTCCTGTGGAGTACAGGCAGTAACATCCCTCCCTCCCGACTTGTCCTCCCAAAGGAAGAGGCAGGTACAGACCCCTGGGATCCAGGTGCCAAAATAGAAAGTGACATCAGTTTTCTACACCTTGCTGAGTGTCCTCACCTCTGTATTTCTCTCTGCTCTTTCCCTCCTCCCTCCCCAGTTCCAGGTGATGCCACCAATAGGTCTGGTCATGGCTCCACATCAGCGAAGTCCAAAAAAACCCCAACATCCCTTGACAGGAATCTCATTGCCTGTATTTGTCACTGCTTTGGCTGAAATTAACTTAATAATGGGATATCTCACACGATTCCAATCTCTCATAGAGTGGCATTAATCAGCCTTGTTCTGCAGGGAAAGAAATTATATTGCTGTTAAAGATCACTTATTTACAGTTTCTGATTAGTAGGGTGAGAGGAAAGGAGATTGTTTTCATCATTTTATGAAAAAACCTCAAGCCAACAGGATTTTCAAATAATTATGAAGTTTTAAATTAAAACTCTTGAGAAAAGTTTCCATTCAGTGGGCAAACTCTGCCTTGGAAAATTGTAAGGACTTAGCGAGTGTGAAAGGGCTTCAAAATGTACATAGGAGGATTAAAAATAATTTCTGTTGTTATAATATGGACAGTTCCAGTATTACAAAAAGTAAATGTATTAAGAATTGAGTTGTATCCTCCAAACACCTTGGAAGGTGTTCAAGCTCGCAAGGACAGACTCCAGTCTGGATATTCCAAAGCTGCAGGTGTGTGGAGCTGAGCCTGTGCTGCTCAGTTTGGGTGTTAAACTCGGGAGTCAGGAGGTTGCTGTGCCCTTCTGGTCTCATCTGGCCCTGACTGTGCCAGGATCAGCTGGGGAAGGCAGGCAGAGAGGTAGAAAGGGCTGTCTTAGGGTTTGGGGCTGAGCTGCTCGTGCACAGAGGGAGAGAATTGGAGGTACCTGGCTCCCAGGTGGGAACCTGAGCCATGCTCCAGGCTTTTCTCAAGGACCAGCTCTACTTTGGATAATGTCGCTTTGATAACCCCAGGTTTCTGGGTTCAGCTGGCCACCTGCAGCTGTCAGGGTGAACCTTCCTGCAGAAACTCTGCTTTCCTCTTGAGGGGGAGGGTGTTTCTCCTCATGTCCTCCATGCACAAGGATCCCTGCAGCTGGAGGTGCAGTGCTTGGAGGGAGCTGTTCTCTGGAGCAGCTCTGCCTTGGAGCCCTTAGAGCCCCACTAGAGGTGTGTCTGTGTTTATAACTGAGCCTGGCTCCTGGCAGAGCTGTTCTATTTACACAGGATATGCTTTGCAAACCCATATTGTGTTTTTGTTCTGTGATAAAGAGACATCAAACATTCCTTGGGATGCTGGGAGAATTAGGAGATGAAACTTGAGGAGAGGCCAGCTGCTGCTGGTGCTCGCACTTCCTTTGGACTCCTGGTTCCTCTGTGTTCCTCCAGTGACCCTTGTGGGGTGGGATGAGCCCAGGCTCCTCCTCAGCAGATGGCATCTTATGGGATAGGAGCTACAGATCCCTGGACCTGTGAGTGCTGACCTGGTGAACCTGAGACTGCTGGCCGGACTGAGTTGGAAGGCCGGGTTGGAAAAGGCCAAAAAAGGTTGAAAAGGGGTTATTTGAACACCACAAAGGTTGAAAGCTGCTCCCTAAAACACAGGGCCACGCTCCCTGCCCCGGGAAGGCTCTGCAGGAGGGAAGCTGTGGATGGAGGGAGAGCAGGGCACTGAGGGAGGATGGCTCTGCTGGCACGTGGAGGAAGGAGGAAGGTGGAAGGCACCAGTGGGCAGGCCTGACATGCCAGCTGGCCTTTGACATTTCCCTGAGTTTTGAGGCATTTTAAGAGTGGCAGAATGGCACAAACTGGAGAGATGTTATGGTAGCAGTGACGTCCAAAGTCAAGGTTGGCCAAGGATGCTGGGGAGACAGGAGGGGACAGCAGGTGCCTTCCCAGCTGGGATAACAGCTCCCAACCTTGTGGAGTAAATGCTATAAAATGAATATTTTTCTTTTCTTAATTAATAGAGCATCTTGCAAGGTTGCAGTGAGCCCACAGCACGTACTGGTATTGGACAGGGAGCCAGCAGTACCTGGGTGTTTGCTGGCCCAGTGGAGGAGTTCTGGCCACATAAAAGCTGATCAGCCACACTTGAGGTGGGGTTCTGGAAGCCAAAAACACGGAGTAAGACCTTAGGATAAGAGAAAACCTGACTGAACTGGGAACCCATGGCTGAACTGCAGTGCTGAGGGGATGCCTAGGGGGGACAGGAGAAGCAGAGTGGTATCACTGTACATACAGGGCTGTGGTGGGAAGGTGAAAGCTCAGTTGGGAGATGATGTTAAGGACAATAAGAAGAGCTTCTACCTGGGTGTCAGCAGCAAAAATAGGTGAGAAGGAAACTGGGTTTGCTGCTGAGTGAGAAGGGGGTGGTTCAATGGGGACAGAGAAGGTGTCTCATCTTGTCTTCTCCACTGACATCTCCCAGACCTTTGGGCTTAGAGAAAAGGCTCAAGGAGAACAACTCCAGTAGTGAAGAAGGGCTGAGACTGGGATCTCCCGGTCAATCTAATCCTTTTGAGGCCCTGGAAGAAAAAAGGATACATCTGAGGGGTGTCTTCCAGGACAGGAAAGGGGCTGATGGGGTGACATGTGGGGTCATGGGGCTGGTGCTCATGTGACAGCCAAGGAGAGGCTGAGGGAACTTGCTTATTCAGCCTGAGGAAGGGAAGAGTGAACCTAAATACCAACCTTCCAGTAGGTTTAGAGAAGATAGAAATGGGATCTTCACTGAGGTGTTTGGAGGGAAAATAAGAGACTATGGCTAAAGTCTGAAATAAGGGAGGTTTTTGTTGAATATAAGAAAAGAAATGCATGTAAAGACAGTGAAATGTTAGAATAGAGCCCCAAGCAGATCATGGGATCTCCTGCTCTGGAGGATTTCAAATCCCACCTGGACAAAGAACTGAGCAGCCTGCTGTGACACAGGATTTGGGTCTGGAGATGGAGTAGAGGACTCCTGATGTCCCTTCCTGACAGAGTCACTCTGTGAGGCAGCTCACAGTAATCAGTGCAGGCTTTAGGTGTCTGATTCAACGTGTGAAGGTGAGTCCTGAGGTGGGGCTCCTCTGTGCCCCTCCTTTGGGGCAGCTGGCACTGGCCTGGGTCACAGACACTACAGCCCTGCCCTGGGACCCCCATGCTGGGGGCCAAGTCCTGTGCCAGGACCGACCCTGTGCTTGCTGTGAGTGCTGACACAGCTGAAGAAAGTGCAGGTTGTGGAGGTCACTGGATCTGCAGTCTCACTTCCCTTGCCAAAACAACCCTCCCAGCACGAGCAGAGCATTGCAAATACTTTGGAAAAGCTTTGCCTCCTTGTGCCTTTCTGAGATGGCCCCTTGGAAATGCAGCCGATGTCCTCATTGTCCTTCTCTCCTCCTGAGTGTTGGCCCAGCAGTTGACTTGAAATATGACTTTGTCCCCAGTGAAGTGGCCATCACTCAGCGCCAGGGCAGAGGGGTTGGCACACCCGTGTCCGTGCAGCTGTGCCAGGCTGGATCCTGACAGGAGCCCGCACTCGTCTGGCTCAGCCTGAGGGGATTTGTGTCTGCCGGGGTGGGTTTGTGTGTGCTGGCAGTTCAGCTGCTGTGGAGCTGACACCAAGGCCTTTTCTTGGGCTGCTGGTCCAGGGCAGTGCAGCAGACACCGCTCACCCAGGATACAGTGCTCATCCCTGGGTGTTTCCCACAGAGGTGCTGTCTCCCACCCTCAGCATCCCGGGTGTGACACAGGTGAGGACCCTGCACCTCTCCAGGATGCTGCAGAGCCTGGAACTCCAGCAGAGACACCCTGCAGGGACCTGTGAGTCTGGGCGCCTGAACGCAGGGGCTCGTGGAGCTGCTCCTGCCTCCTCCTCCTCCTCGGGAGCTGCTGGGAAGGTGCGGAGCTGCTTCCTCTGGAAACTGCCACTAATTGGGCCTTATTAAAAATTTACTTCTGTTTCACAATAAAGCTGGAGCATTTATCTTCCCCCAGGCACGGCATTAATTAACAACACAAATGAGCTGTGCTGCCGGGGCACGGCAGAGCTGTGCTGTCCATAGGGTGACCTCGGGGCAGCCCCTCCCGCCGGCTCTGCGGGAGAAGCAGCCGCCCCCGCAGCCCCGCACAGCTCCACCTGCAGATTCTACATCTCCCTCACAGGATCCAAGCTGTAGGAGTTCCTGTTTCCTCCAGGAAGGAGCTGGGATGCAAGGGTTTGCCCTGGAAAATAATTTTTTTTTTTTTTTAATAAGAACTGATCATCTGATTGAAGCAATGTGCCCAAGAGGTGAGAGTATTTAAGGATAATGGAAATGCCCTGGTATTCCTGCAGTCCTGGGGGACATCCCTGGGGCTAGTTTGTCTCAGTGGGCTGTCCTGCAGCTATTCCACGCTTCCATCACTTTTGGAGATGTTGAAGATTTGGCACTGCTATTTTTGCAGAGGTTTTTTTCTGTTGGGTAAAACTGCATAAGGCCAGTGCCTGAGCCTGGGAAACCTGTGGGATTTTGGACACAGACACAGGACTGGAGCATTATACCAGGAAAAACAGCTCTTCATAGAATCGTGGAATGGTTTGGGTTGGAAGGGACCTTAAAGCCCATCCAGTCCCACCCCTGCCATGGGCAGGGACACCTTGCACTATCCTGGGTGGCTCCAAGTCCTGTCCAACCTGGCCTTGGACACTGCCAGGGATGGGGCAGCCACAGCTTCTCTGGGCAGCCTGTGCCAGGGTCTCACAAGCCTCAAAGGGAAGGATTTCTCCCCAACGTCTGAATCTCTCCTTTTTTATTTTAAAAATGTCCCCCGTTGTCCTGTCATTCTCTGCCTGGGTAAAAAGTCACTCTCCCTCTTTTTTTAAATCCCTTTAGGCTCTGGAAGGGGCTCTGAGCTCTCCCTGGAGCCTCCTCCTCTCCAGGTGAACACCCCCAGCTCTCCCAGCCTGGCTCCAGAGCAGAGGGGCTCCAGCCCTGGGAGCATCTCCGTGGCCTCCTCTAGACCTGCTCTCACAGCTCAATGGATTTCTTGTGCTGAGGATTCCAGGCCTGCGCACAGCACTGCACGTGGGGTCTCAAGAGCATCTTCCCTTTGGCTGCTGCTCCTTCTCAGTTGTCCATGGCACTGTGGTGAAGTAAAATGTGAGTGTGGGTGTGGCTGACTGGCCACTGGTGACCTGATGGCTTTGCTGGGTGGAGTTTGGCACTCTCTGTTCCTGCATTATGAAAATCAAGCCAGTTCTATTTACATGCAAGAATCAGAGCTGAATCTTCAGCAGCTGCTGGGGCCAAACCTTCCCCTTCCTGTGCAGGCTGGGCTGGAGAGTTCTGTGTGCCTGTGGAGAGGGGAAAGGGAGCAGTGTTTGTCTTTTTCCTGTAGGAAGTTGTTGGATGCCAAATTCTCCACTAACCTGGTACATGGTTCAGCGACAGGAGTGGCACAACTTCAGAGAGTCAGGGAATATCCTGAGAGGGATGGGACCCACCGGGACCATCCAGTGCAGCCCCCGGCCCTGCACAGACACCCCAACAATCCCACCCTGTGCATCCCTGGGAGCGTTGTCCAAAGGCTCCTGGAGCTCTGGCAGCCTTGGGGCCGTGCCCATTCCCTGGGGAGCCTGGTCAGTGCCCAGCACCCTCTGGGGGAAGAGCCTTTCCTGATCTCCAGCCTGACCCTGCCCTGGCACAGCTCCAGCTGTTCCCTCATGGATGCAATGGTCCTTCCCAAAGGAATGGCTTCCCCCTGCACAAACACTCAGCACAGGCTCTGCTTGGCTTCCCACAGGAAGCCTGATGTCCCTTGGGACCTGGAACACACAAGCAGAGCAAAGACATCCAGGAGAGAGGTGACAGAGCCCTGTGAGCTCCCCAGGCCTGGTTAGGCAGCTGAACACAGGCTCTGGGCTGGGGGTTGTGGCAGGGGCTGCTCTCCCTCATCCTGCATTCCTTGTCCCAACTTTCACTGCTCTTAGAGCTGCCTCCTGCTCTGCAGCCAGGAATGGAGCCACCCAGTGCTCCTCTGCATCTCAAAGTGCAGCCCCAGGTTGTGTCTGCTCAGCCTGGGGCAGGAAGGGAAGAGAATTCCTCCAGTTAGAGTCGTGCAGAGCTGTTGTGGGAGGGATGCTCCAACCCAGTTTCCAATTAGGAGCAGTGCTGTGGTACCTGTCTGGATGTGACAGGATAATGCACCTGCTAAACATTACAAGAGGCTTCCGAGATTCAATGTGACACAAGTGAAGCAGGAGCTGGAGTTTAGTCAACACTCCATCAGTTAAAAGTCTATATTTCCAATTATCTGTGGACAGTTTGCCTTCAAGGATAATTGGCTTCCCACAGCTCCCAGAACAGATGTCAGGGAGCTCCTTCTCCTCCACCCAGGAAAACCTGGAATGGTTTGTAGCATGCAGTGCATGGAGGTGTCAATGTCAAGGATTTCGGGAACTGTCCTGGTGCAGAGCTTTGCAGAGGCAGCAGCCCCTAAAACCTGAGGGGTGCAAGTTCCCCCATCCTGCTCTGAACTGCTGGGCTTGGGAGCCTGTGCAGTGACCCAGGCCTGGGACAATGTCCCTGCCCTGGGGACACTGCCAGGAGTCAGCCAAAGGAGGCTTTGTCCAGTTGGTCAGTTGTCCCCTTGGCACAAGAAGTGACGTCCTGGAGGAGGAGCTGCCTCTCTCCCTTCTGCATGCCCCCATGGAGGGCTGGGAGAAGAAGGGGTTGTTTTATTTGAAAATGGGTATTTGGGGAGCTGCACATAACAGCCTCCTGTGCCCATGCCTGGGGCAGCCTTCAGGCCACCAGGAGATAAACCCAACAGGCTGTGCTGCTCCTCTCCAGCTCCAGGGTGCTCCCACTGACCCCCACTGGTCACACCTGCACAGCCCAGGCAGGAGAGCTGGTAGAGGAAGCAGGAAATCATTGCAGGAAATTACAGCAGGACTGTAGAAAATGCCTGAACTTCAATAAGGAACTGAGGCTTAAAAATTTTCCTTGTAAAATTGAAATGTCTGAGTGGAAAATTGGGTTTTTATTGCTACACACTGCTGCTGTGTCCAATGGGAATTGTAATTCACCACTCCAGGCCCTTGGTTTTCTCTATTGATAAGACTTGAGTATCTGCAGCTTCTAAGAGCCACTGGACCTCTTCTCCAGACTGTGCAGGGGCAGCCAATGTGGCCTCTGGGAGTGTTGAGAGATGTAAACCTGCTCCAATGTCATTCCCCAAAAAAGCCCAAAGGGGAGGAAGGGCTGAAGACACCCCAGGAAGACTCTTGTGCAGTGCTTCAGCTCTTTTTCTGAATTAAAAATTTTAGTATTCAGTCCCTGGGCTTTGTTTTTAAGATGAGAAGTGTGCAGCTTCCAAGGGAAAGGGCACTTCCGTGGTGGAAAAATGCACAGCCCTTTCTTTTGCCCTTTTGGGAGTAAATGGTGGGGTTTTTGGTTTTTGTTTTTCTGACCTACAAACAGCCATTTGCACAGTGACATCTGAGACTGTTCCTCTCCGACAGCTGCAGAAGCACCATTTCTGGATGAGGCTCCCCCAAATGATGCTGGGAAGGCTGTGGTGCCACTGGGAAGCGGGTGCTGCAGGAAGGGCTGTTGGAATTCTGGGGGTCAGTGGAGGCTCCTGAGCTGCAACAGGGGGATCTCCGTGGGAAGGTGACACCAAGGGCACGGGGTACAAGGAGGAGCCCAGGCCATGCACATCTACAGGGTGCTGGAGAAGCTCTAAGCATGGCCTTTATTCCCTGGAATGACCAACTCATTTGTGAACCATTTCTCTGTACATCCTTCCCCCAAGGCACCAGGGTTTGGACAGGACAGTGTGTCTGTGACTGCCACCCCTGAGCAGTTCTGGGCTGCTGCTGGGTTGCAGTGTCCTGAAGAGCCAGGGAAAAGGCCTCAGGCTCTAAATACACCAGTTCTGAGTGGTGCTTCCCATCCAGGGGATGTGGGATAAGTACCTGAGCCACGGGGAGTGACATCCCAGCGGTGCAAGCAAAGGAGAGGTGAGGACCCGCATCCCTGTGTTTTCTGGGCCTCCCACCTGGAGCAGGCTGGCCCCTGCCGGCTCCTGACCTGCTGCAGTGTCCGAGGTTGGGGTGGCAGAGCTTGGTCTGTGCAGCATCTCCATGGCCTCCTTTGCAGTCTAAGCAGGAGCTCTGTGTCCCCTGCCTTCATCAGCTCTGTCCCTCGTTCTGGCTGCTGCTGGACTGCTAATGAGCCACTAATTAGATCCATGTCAGCAAGGCATGGTAACCAGGGGCCAGGGGCTGCACCATCCCAGGGGGAGGAGCAGCAGGAGAGCAGCACTCTGGGCTCTGGCCATGGCCTACAGCAAACCAGAGACCAGGATTATTTCCTGTGTGTGACCTCCTCCTGACCAAAGGACAATGTTCACACCGGTGGGAACAGTCCCCTGGTGGGAACAGCACGAGGGCTTCACCCAAACACCTGCAGGGCTCCCTCTGGGCAAACCCTCATGGCCCAGGGATGGGGCAGCTCATGACCCTGGGGCACCTGCAGACCTGGCCACCAATTCTGCACGTACTTGTTTCAAAGCATCCTGGGCTCAGGAAAGTCACTGACTCATGGAATCATGGAATCCCAGAATGGTTTGGGTGGGAAGGGACCTTAAAGCCCATCCAGTCCCACCGCTGCCATGGGCAGGGACACCTCCCGCTATCCCAGGGTGCTCCAAGCCCCGTCCAACCTGGCCTCGGACACTTCCAGGGATCCAGGGGCAGCCACAGCTTCTCTGGGCAACCTGTGCCAGCGCCTCACCCCCCTCCCCGGGAACAACTCCTTCCCCATATCCCATCTAACTCTGCCCTCTGGCAGTGGGAAGCCATTCCCTGTGTCCTGTCCCTCCATCCCTTGTCCCCAGTCCCTCTCCAGCTCTCCTGGAGCCCCTTTAGGCACTGCAAGGGGCTCTGACGTCTCCCTGGAGCCTTCTCTTCTCCAGGTGAACACCCCCAGCTCTCCCAGCCTGGCTCCAGAGCAGAGGGGCTCCAACCCTGGAGCAGCATTCCCTCCTCAGTGCACACAGGAGCTGCACGGTGTCGGTGCCCTGACTCGCAGAGCAGCAGCTGTCGAGGAGCTTCTGTTTGCAGATTATTCACAACTGATTTTTTGCTTCCATCTGCCCGTCTCCACCATCTGGGATGATCTTCATTCCTGCAGGATACCAGTGAGGTTCCCGGGCCTGGCTCTCACTCCCATTCATCAGCAGCAACACCAGGCTCATTAAGAGCAGTTGCTTGCTCAGCCTCTTTGGCTCTCCAGCATGGAGACACCACACACAATTACCCTGCAAACCTTCCAGGGGGATCTGTGTGCACTGAGTGTGCCCAGCCTGCTGCCCATGTGCTCTGCCCTCAGCAATCCCATCTGCCCAGCCTGTGGCTTTTCTCTGCTGTGTCAGAGTAGTGGGCTGCAATTTAAAGTCTTTTCTCTCTCAGCAAAGGGGCTTGTGCAAAACCAGACTTTGTGTTCCCACCCTTTGCCTATTTTTGCACCAGGACAGTGACATTTAGCCAAGCAATGTGTCCTTAGTTGTGTAATCAAACACTCTCTTGTGTGTGGTCATGTGCTCAGATAAAGCCAGGTGTTTCTATAAGAAATACATAAAATAATCCTGATGTGTAACCCAGTGCAGCACAGACTGGGAAAGGAAAAACCACCATTAAAAACCAGGGGGAAGCACTTTGTGGGTGAATTTTCCTGTTTCAGGCACGAGAGCCTGAGCTGAGCTTTCTCTGTCAAATATGGGAAATCTTTATTTGTGATGAACAACACTGAGCAGACTCCGCTTGCCTGTGAATCAAAAGTTTTCTGTGGGCAGGAGTTCTGCACATAACTGATAATTACCAGCACAGGACTCCTAATCAAGGAAAATGGGAGCTGTGGTGGAATAAAGCACTTCAATATCTGGGCACTTTTTAAACCATTTCCTGGCTGTTCCCCTTGCCCAGGCCCTGCTCCATGAGCTCTGTGGGTGTGAAGCGCAGGCAGGGCTGTGATCCCCACAGGGGAAGCACTGGAGTCCCCCAGCTCTGTCTTGCTTCAGGGTCTAGAAATTGGGGCTCTCTTGAGATGTGGGCTTTGAAACTGCTCCTGCAGCTGTGTCTGCTCAGGATCCATCCCTGGGTCTGGGGGAGCTGCTCCTCTGGGCACTGCCCACAGCTCGCACTGGCCAGGGGCAGCTCCAGCACTTTCCCGAGGATCAGATGAATTCTGGCTCCAGTGCAAATGTGGGGCATTGCCAGAGGGCAGGGTTAGCTGGGAGATTGGGAAGGAATTGTTCCCTGGGAGGGTGGGGAGGCCCTGGCACAGGGTGCCCAGAGCAGCTGTGGCTGCCCCTGGATCCCTGGAAGTGTCCAAGGCCAGGTTGGACGGGACTTGGAGCACCCTGGGATAGTGGAAGGTGTCCCTGCACATGGCAGGGGTGGGACTGGATGATCTCTAGTGTCCCTCCAAACCCAAACCATTCATGATTCTGTGATGATGATGATGATGATGATGTGGAAGTTGCAGTTGCTTCCATGAACTTCAGGACTCCAGGTGAGAAATGTTGACCACTGGGGATATCACAACCAAGCTACATCCAGCTTTATGACAATTTAGGCTTCATCAGTTTTGCTTCTAATTCCTCAAGTCCTGGCCTTCGTGGGGTTGTGTTTATGACACTGGAGATTGATTCTGGAGGATGTAGCTAAAAATGAATTTTTTCAGAAATGAAAATTAAAAACTGAGCCAAATTGCTAATATTTGTACTGACCTACAGATGAAAGCAACACCATTCCCCAAGTCTAATTATGCTTGGAAAGGGCCAGGTTTTCCTCATTTTTCACAAATCTGATGGATATTGACTTAAATGTTTCTACTGGCATGATATAAAATAAAAACAACTCTGATGCTAATTGCTGTTTAGTCAATCAAAATGCTGTGATTTTGGGAAGTAAAATTCAGAAATTAGCTCGGATTGCTTCATAGTATTTTGGAGTGCTAAAGAGAGCCTCTGGCAAATGTGGAGGAAAGCAGTCTCCAAGCGGAGCGTGGGCTGGACTTGGAAATGCCACTGCACTGGAGAGCCCCGGCAGTGGCCTCGTCACGGCTGGGCTGGCAGGGGCAGGACCAGGGGCTCGTTAGACGTTTGCACATGAACCGCAGCCATCGCTGCTGCTCCACTCCGTGTCAGCACCCGGGGGCTGCTGGGGCTCCTTAGGAAAAGCTGCGGATATTTATATTTTTCCTCTTTAGTGAGTGGTGCCGCTGACCTCAAATTGCCTTTGGTTCCTTGTGCTGAGAGTCTCCAGTGCCCAAACGCTCACCATGAAAATCAGAGCAAGGATTCACAGTGCACCCCTGCCCCGAGCTGGGCAAACAATTCAGGTTTTGCATTCCTTAGATCAATAAAGCCACAATTTTGGGTTGAGCAGGGTATTTCAGTAGAACATGCCAGGGAGTGTTTAATCTGTGTGGGGTTGGGGCATTTTTGTAACAATCTTTTTTCAAAGCACTTAAAAATGAAAGGTTGGAAGTGCAGGAAAAAAACCCCTGCTGTACAGAAAAACTGCAAAATTTTGGATCTTGGGGGCATTTTAAAAACTTCATCTTTTGACTGGAGCAGTTTGACAGCTTTGCAAACTGTTTACATTGATGGCTACATTTTCTGAGGGGAAAACATTGTCTTCAGCCAAAATAAGTAACCAATCTGTAGCTGTGTCACAGATGGCTCTGGTACAGCTCTGTGGTTCTCCTGTTCTCCGTGGCTTTTGTCACTCGGTGATGGATTGGGCTGATGTTTCCCATATCAACCATCTCACTCTGGGAGAGTGTCTGGGTGTTTGGTTTGAAGGTTTCACAAAAAAAGCAGCTCAGCTGTTCTTGAGAATGGGGCCAGGGGATGAACAGACCAAGAGCAGCCCTGGGACAAGGACTTGGGGTGCAGGTGGGTGAGGGCTGGACCTGCCCCAGCCCTGAACCCCCCAGTTCTGGGCTGATCCCAGCGTGGGCAGCAGGGGAGGGGGGGATTCTGCCCCTCTGCCCCCTCAGGTGAGACCCCACCTGCAGAGCTGCCCCCAGCCCTGGGCCCAGCACAGGAAGGACCTGGAGCTGCTGGAGAGTCCAGAGGAGGCCACGGAGGTGTCCCAGGGAGAGCCCAGCCAGCACTTCCGTGCACATTCCAGAGGGATGCAGCCCCCTGTGACCCCAGCATGGGCAGGGAGCAGGCACAGGGCTGCAGAACCTGCTGCACTGCCACAGCCCTGGAGATCCCTTGGTGATACCATCACACTCACAGGAAACCTTGGGATGGGACAAAATCCAAGAGCAGCAGCATTCATCCTAAAGAGTCAGACTGCAAATGTTGCCAAAGAACCAACTTTCATATGGCTTTAACTCGGAGGCATATCTGGAGGATCTGCCCTAATCTACATATTCAAGAGAACAGAATGGCCTGAAACATAATGCTACATTTTAAAAAATACTTCTCTTAAAATAACAATTAATTGGTCATTAGAGATGTGTATTCCTTGAAAACACTTTCTTTGAAGCCTCCTTCCTATGTAAGGAGCTGTTTAAATCCCAGATTTAGCCACAAAACTCAGCCCTGACCTTTAGCTGGGCAAGGGCAGTGGCACATCCATAATATAATTTCATTTTTCTATTTTATGTATAAAAATTTGGCCCATCAATCTTTAAAAGACAGGCAATAAGTAAAACCCCTTTCTCTGGGACTGTGGAGTGTTTGAGCTCCATGTGAGAAAAAGATGTGATGCATTTATTCACCTCAGACAAGAACAGTTTGGCCGTTTGAAGTGCTTGTCACCTGGGGAGTTCCAGCACGGTTTCCTCACCACCTGCCCTACACCACGATCGTTCCCAGGCTCTGGAGTGACCAGGAGGAGCACATGCAGATTTGTCCCTTGCCAGGGACATACCAGGACAAAGTTTGTTTAATGCAGAGGAGATGAAAAGTCGCCTTATCCATCACTGCTGTGCAGAGTGAAACAAAGGCACCCATTGATTTTGTGTTGGAGGGTAATTAATTGTCGTGCAGAGCCTGGTGTGGAGCTTAAAGGCCACATTCCTGCAGCCAGCACCTCTGGCTGCATGGGCAGCATCTGGCAGCTGAGAAATGCCGGGGAAGGAGCAGAGTTAGCCTGGAGCTGTGACTCTGTGTGCTCCCCAAACGGGCCGGATTCCCAATGAGATGATGAAGGTTGGAGTGGGAGCCGTAGGAACAGGGCTTGAGGCTCACTGTGTGCCCTGCCAGTGCTCCCTGTCAGGCTGCTCCTGCTTCACACTCCGAGAGCAGGATCAGGAGCAGTTTTCCCAGTAGGATCGAGAGCCCCCCTGTCCGTGGGCAGCATTTGTGCTCTTTGGTGGCCCCAGGGCTTTGGTTCTGCCGTGCTCCCGTGGTTGGAATGGCACAAGAACTGCAGCAGTGGTGGGAGCATGGATCTTCTGAGCATCAGAGATGCACATTTCCCTGCCCTGGGATGCTGACTCTCCTTCAGCTCTGAGCCATAACGTGGCCAAGAGTGCGTTTCTCCTGCTGAGGAGATGGGGGGAAGGGACAGATCAGGCAGGGAGAAAAGAGAATTAGTGATGTTCAAAGAGACAAAGGGAAACTGGGACTGAGTATGGAATCACGGAATCACAGACTAATTTGGGTTGGAAGGAATACTAAAGCTCATCTTGTTCCACCCCTTGCCATGGGCAGGGACATCTCCCACTATCCCAGGTTGCTCCCAGCCCCATCCAACCTGGCCTTGGACACTTCCAGGGATCCAGGGGCAGCCACAGCTTCTCTGAGCAGCCTGTGCCAGGGCCTGCCCACCCTCACACTAAAGACTTTTTCCCTAAAATCCTATCTAAACCTACTCTCTGTCAGTGTGATCCATTCCCCCTTGTCCTGTCACTCCATGTCCTTGGAAATAGTAATGAAGCAAAGGATACCTCAACTCAAAACACCTTATGGTCGAATGTCGAACACTTCACAGGCAATGCCACTGCTGGTTGTTGGACTTGTAAGGACAGGATGAAATTAATGGAATTTCTAAACACTGCAATTAACCTGTTCAATTCTGGTATAAACTGAAGGAGCAAACAACAGGTGAGAGGATCTTTAGATGAAATCTCCTTCCTCCTGCCCTAGTAGGATTAGTGCCTTTCAAATTAACCCAGATTTTGGCCTTAAGGTATAAATAAGATTGTCCAGGTCCGGAGCCCTCAACACAAGAAAGACATGGATCTGTTGGAGTGGCTCCAGAGGAGGCCACGGAGATGCTCGAAGAGCTGGAGCCCCTCTGCTCTGGAGCCAGGCTGGGAGAGCTGGGGGTGTTCACCTGGAGCGGAGAAGGCTCCAGGGAGACCTCAGAGCTCCTTCCAGAGCCTAAAGGGGCTCCAGGAGAGCTGGAGAGGGACCTGGGACAAGGGATGGAGGGACAGGACACAGGGAGTGGCTTCCCACGGCCAGAGGGCAGGGTTAGGTGGGATATTGGGAAGGAATTGTTCCCTGTGAGGGTGGGGAGGCCCTGGCACAGGTTGCCCAGAGCAGCTGTGGCTGCCCCTGGATCCCTGGAAGTGTCCAAGGCCAGGTTGGACGGGGCTTGGAGCACCCTGGGATAGTGGGAGGTGTCCCGGCCCGTGGCAGGGGATTGGAACAGGAGGAGTTTTAAGGTCCCTCCCAACCCAAACCACTCTGGGATTCTGAGTTCTCTCTTTCACATCTCTACCTCATCTCATCACCATCCCAGCCATCCAAAGAGCTCCCACGTGCTGCTGCACCTACAGAGGTTGGATGGACAGGCCAGAGTCCTGATCCTGGTGGTGTTCCTTGGGAGGCTTCACCTGCACAGTTAATCCAGAAGGAATGCAGGCTTCAATGCACTTTTAGAAAAAGAAAACTTCAAAAAATCCTGTTCTGTAGTTCTGGGCTTTGCCAAGAAGCTTCCCAGGACCCCGTGTTGTCCCGAGGTGGTTTCCAGCTCCCTGGGTGAGTCCCTGCAGGAGCTGCAGAACCACTGGAGGGATCTGTCATGTTCCAGGCCAGGTGTAAAACTGACCATGTGTGAAGCTTTGCTCTGAATACCAGAGTCTGTCATAAAACATTCTGCCTGACTGAAGCCCCAGGAACCTCAGCTGGAGGAGCCCTCGCCCACCTTCTCCCTGTTTGATAAGGTGCTGTGGAAGTTCAATGGCACCTGATCCCACCCCAGAGCATTTGCAGCTGGGTGGGCTCAGAGCTCAAGTTCTTGAGCGACCCTTTCAAGGCAGAGCCGTGGAGTGTGGGTGCTTCAGCCTCGGCAGGGTCTCCTGAGCAGGGGCAGCTCTGTCAGACAACAGCTCTGACTGTCAATGACGTGGTTGTAACCCAATCACTCAGTTAATTCATTCCTGTTGGCTGCCTCTGAGCTGGGATTTTGGCCGTCAGTGCAGCACCAAGGGGAAGAGCAAAGGGAGAAGGGCAGAGACCTGCAGATCCCCAGCAAGGGGCACAAGGAGAGCACTCTCTTGTCCTGTGCAGACAGGATGTTTTGATTTGGAATGCTCAAAGCAGCAACACGTCACAGACAATTTACCCTACATGTGCCCTGGGGTGTGCTTGGGAAAGCTGCCTCAGCAAAGCTGTGCTGCTGTGCTAATGGCCCTGCTCAGGCAGCAATGGGATGTCCTATTGATTCTTTATCCCTCGTTAATAGGCTCGTGTATTCCCAGAGGAGCACCCTGCGAGTGGGAGTGTTTGGTGTTGGGCTCAGTGCAGACACAGGCCCCGGGGCCTCTCGGGTGACACAGACCCTTTCCCAGCACATTTGTACAGAGGGAAAATTAATTTAGTTGGGATTAGACACGGAAGGGGAGGAGGCTGGAGCCTTGTCACTGACACCAACAAGGGTCACAGGCTCTGGGATGCTGTTGGCAGCATCCTGCCTGGTCTGCTGCCATCGGACACACTCAGCCTGTGCTGTGAACACACAGGAGGAGGATTTCCATAGGCAATGCTGTCTGGGAAAGGCAGTGCTATTCCTGGGGACAGAGAGGGCATTCAGCTCAGTCCTTGCACCTTGCAGGCTCTCTCCTCCAGCATTTCACCAGTTCAGAATCCTGGAGGTCCAGCTCAGCTTTTCATGATCAAGGTTGGGATAGTTCATAAAAGTAAACCAGTTTTTTTTCATTCCTTGCTATCTGACCCAAACTCACCTTTTCCAGCCTTTCTCAGCAATTCTGAGTTTGGAAATGTGCTCTGACCCTGCAGGATGAGATCCTGGACCAACTCTGAGCACAGTGAGAAAGGCACACACAGAGCAGAGGACAGGTCCCCTGTGCGGAGCGTGGCCAGGAGCAGCCTGAGGCACCAAGGAAGCCTCTGGTGGGTCAAGCAGGGTGGGTCCCTGGGGGTTTGTCCCTATTCCACTGCCTTCCAAACACACTCCCTGGCTCTCCTACCATGAGTGCTGGCCTGCTATCTCATCACAGGAATAATTCCTTCCCTGCTCTTTGGGAATCCAGCTGCCTGCCCTGGGCTGTGCAGACCCAAGTGCTCTTTCATCCTGCTCCTTTGGTGAAATGCCAGGAGAGCTCTCCATCCTGGTAGTTCTGGCAGGGCTGGAGAGCTCCCCCTGCACCCAGCCCGGGCAGCCCTATGGAACAGGGGTGTGTTGGCTGAGAAGCTCCCAGTGAGGACTGGATGGAGCGGGGCTCCAGACAGGGGCACAATCTCTTCTCCAGCATGGGAGAGCCCTGGGAGCATCTGCCAGAGGCTCAGGCTCAGCCATAACCCTTTCCATGTCATTCAGAAGGAACAACTCCTGGGCAGCCCTTGCTGGGGGAGCTGCCTGTGCCCCAGGAGCACATCAGAATGCAGCAGGTGGCTCTGCTGGGAGAGCACACCCCCGGCCAGCCCGGGGACGTGAGGAGCTTGTGCTGTGCTGTAAACACCAAACTACATTTGCTCAGAGGCACCAGGCTCTGCATTTCATCACTCCCTGTCACTGCAAGGCTGCAGCAGGCTGATTGCAGCCTGGGTGGATGGATGGATGGATGGATGGATGGATGGATGGATGGATGGATGGATGACCAGGGGAGGGGGATTGCTCTCCGAGGAATGCTCTCTGTGTGCAGTAAGCTGGCTGAGGAGGATTAGAGCTGGGGGCACCCCCCGAGGAGAAGAGAGGCAGAGGGGTGACTGCTGATTCCCCTTTGATTTCTTTGCCAGTCCCCTTGTTCAGCCCATCATGCTGCAAACTCTGCTCAGTCTGGTGTCACTTGCCCAGTGTGGGGATGTCCCCTCCATCTTTGGCTGTTTTGTGGGACAGAGAAGCTCTGGGTGCTGGGAGGCATCCCTTACTCTGGAATATCAGAGCTGGAAATGCCCCTTTGCTCTGCTGCTCATCCTCTCCTGTCATGTGCTGCTCCCTTCACACTCGCTGCCAATTCCCTCAGCTCTTCCTGGAGGCTGAAGGAGTTTCGTTTTGGATTGGTCTCGGGCCTCTGCATTTTTTGGGCCTTTTCTACTGTGCCCTGGGGACTCAACGTGGGCTGGTGCTGTCCCTTTCACAGGCGCCTATGGAGCAGAGGCAGCTGTGCCACAGCCATACCCCAGGGAGTGTTTAGGGCAGCTGGAAAAGCAGGACACAACCCCCCATTGCTCTGCTGAGTCCCAGGGACAGCTATCAGCCGTCCCAGCTGAGAGTCTGATTCCAGGGGGAATGGCTTTAAACTGAGAGAGAGCAGGTTTAGATGGGATATTGGGAAGGAATTGTTCCCTGGGAGGGTGGGGAGGCCCTGGCACAGGGTGCCCAGAGAAGCCGTGGCTGTCCCTGGATCCCTGGCAGTGTCCAAGCCCAAGCAACCTGGGATAGTGGGAGGTGTCCCTGCCCAGGGCAGGGGGATGGAATGGGATGAGTTTTAAGGTCCCTTCCAGCCCATGATTCTACCACCCTATGAAATGGGTGCTATGATCAGAAAGGTCTTGAGGACAAGCTCCTGAAAGGCCACCCGTGGGCTGTGGTGGGAGGAGGGATTGTCCAGTGGGGTCAGCAGAGTTCTGCCTTTGGAAACTGAGGCTGGACAGAGCCAGCTGCTGCAGCCAGGAAACAGAGGAAAGGGAAGTCAAGGTTTCTTTCAGGAATGGCTTTGGCTTGGGGAGTGTTTGAGCTGGTGTGTCCCTCCACGTGACTCTGCAGTACAGAGAGGAATGACACAAAGGGCTCCCAACACCTGGGTGCTGGCTCTGGCTGCAGAGGGTCTGGAGACTGCTACTCCAGCTGGAAAGGGAGAGTGCCAACCGGAATTGATTTACGGGAGTGAGAGCAGTTGGGAAATACCAGGCTTAGGAATGACCTATGTGTTAATAATCCCAGCTCCCTTATCTGTATGTATTGTTCCCTACTCTTAAATGTCACAGCCACAGACCATTTGTCCCACAAACTTCTGCCTCAGTCCCTGTGCTGCTCCAAAGGTGCTAAACAAGCAGCTCTGTAATATTTTGGTTGCCTCAGGCCCTTCTTTGCTGCATGCACTCGTGCTGCCCTGCTCAGACTGTCCCTGCAGGGTGTTCTGCAAGGTGTGTGTGCCACTGCTGAAGGTTTTGTCCTTGTCTGCCAGGAGCCAGTGTCACTGTCCCATGGGCACAGGGATGCTCTCCAGACACCCAGGTCGTGACGTCCCCTCGCGTTTCTGTAAGAATCACAGAATGATGGAATATCCTGAGCTGGAAGGGACTCACCAGGATCACCCAGTGGAGCCCCTGGCCCTGCACAGACACCCCAACAATCCCCCCCTGTGCATCCCTGGCAGCGTTGTCCAAAGGCTCCCGTAGCTCTGGCAGCCTTGGGGCCGTGCCCATTCCCTGGGGAGCCTGGTCAGTGCCCAGCACCCTCTGGGGGAAGAGCCTTTCCCTGATCTCCAGCCTGACCCTGCCCTGGCACAGCTTCATACAACAGACATGGAGGATCTAATTCTTCACCAGTGTGTCTTTCACAACATTTTACTCATTTCATGTGCAAGTCTCTTGTGCAGATGTGAGCACTTGGCTCTTCTGCAGACCTGGGTATGGAGCTGTCAGCCAGAAAATGAAGGGCACCTGCTTTGAGAACACTCATTTTACTTTAACTCAATCTCTTCTTACTTTAAGTCACTTGTGAAGAAGCAGATGTGATCCTGTGGGAGGAGCAGGGACAGATTGTTTTTCCCAAACCTTTGTTCAACATCACAGTCACGAGAATTTTCAGATCCTTTTATGACACAGCCCAGACTAATTGCCAGGCAAGTCCAGCCTGCTCGCTGAAAAGGAAAGGTGTTTTGTGCAAAAAGCAGTGAATAATCATATGATTAAACTCAGCCTCCTAAGAGGTGCTCACAAGAGGCTCAGTGGTGGTTGTGCAGCCAGTCTGGGGTTTATCTGCTGATTGCTTGGCCTGGAGTGGGTCCTGTCATGAGTGAGGGGCTGTGAGTGTGCCTGGGGTGTGGGGGTGAGCAGGAGCACCCACGTGTGTGTGTGTGTGTGTGCCCACCTCCAGGAGCAAGGCACACCATCACCAGGGCACAGTCAACAGTCCTGTCTGTCTGAACACACAGATTCTGTTTTGAGACCTTTTTTTAAAATCAGAACACAGTGCAAATCTGTGAGCTTTCTGTTGGCCTTCACATTTAATGGCCATTTCTCAGCTCTTTAATATTTGATACATATTTCACCTTTGGCAGTAGATCTCTGAGGGGGAAGTGTGCATTTGTGATGGCACTTTTGGGAGTGGACCCTGCTGGTGCAAGAGTTGAATTGATAAGGAGTTATTAAATGTATCAAGAACAATTGATCAAGGTCATTTGGGGGAAGATTTCTTGGACTGATGCAGGAGAAACAGACACAAAATGAGGGTCACCACTGCAGTCCAGCAAGTGCCCAGGTACAAAAAGGCATTTGAAGGGTTAAATGGACAGCAAGGCCAAGTTACAGCTGTGTTTGTGCTGTTCCCTCTGGATGAGGGTACATGTCCTACCAAGCAGCTGGCGTGCACTTTTTGGACTTTGCTCTTCTTTGGGAAGACAGCAATGTGATTTTGGCCCTGAACCCCTCTAGATCCACAGGGTTGTCCACATACGGCAAATTCCCATATTACCATGGATTCATGGGGACTCTTTGGGGTTGTTTGTCCCTGTATCTGCATTTCCCACTGCACTGCTGAAGCTCCTGTGGGGTCCCCAATATTCAGAGGCAGCATCTAACAAAATGCCTCCCATGCTCTTAAATCTGAGGAGTTGGATAACTTCTCCTTTCCATGGATTGCATCGCCATTAATTGCAGGTCTTCATTTCCAGCAGTGTCTGAAGACAGGTCAGGATTGGATGCCTGCACCTTTCAACACTGTTTTCTCCCTTGGGCCATGAAATTTATGTCATTTCCAGAGTGCAAATACCATTTGGGAAACAAACAAAACCCAATTAACCCAAACCTTTGTAATTGCTGTAAATGCAGTGGCCACAGTTGCACATGTTTGTGTTCTGTCTTTGGAGCTGCGAGGGCTGACAGAGGCAGAGGCATCACTCACCCAGGGCTTATCTCACCCACAAGGCAGAGGAAGGTTTGACTCCTGGTTTCAGGTGAAGGACACGCTGCAGAACCAGCTCAGTCTGTCTCTATATCTTTGATTCATGAGCCACAGAGAGATATTTCATCACTGGGGCTAAACTCCCTGCCATGGCTGAGGAGAATCACAGAAATCTGGCACAATTAACAAAGCAACCACATCCTAATTATCTTTACAGCAACAGTGTTGTCTCATATCCCTCAGACTTGATTGACCCGCACTGTTAAATGCAGAACCTTTTCCAGGAAAATGGACTCTGCTCTTCCTCCCCAGGTCAGAAGTGGAAGGGAATTTGTAGGGATAACCCATCACCACCCACCATGGGCTGCAGTGTGTGGTGGCACGAGGGGCTGGAAGGGATTTCCTCCCAGGATGGGGCAGGAGGATGCTGCTGTCTGCTGCCCCCACCCAGAGCCGAGCCCCAGGCTCTGCCCCACGGCACATTTCTGCTCTGGCAATGGAGCAGGTGGAATGTGACTCTGGAATGTGCCTCCCGGGAACTGCCCACTCCCCTAAAACAGGGTCTCAGACCTTTACATCACAGTATGGGACAATATATTTTATGGAAATGGGCGACAAAGTCACTCGCAAAGATCCCCAGGAACACTCACTGCCAGGGCAGCTCCTGCTGCTGCGTGTTGCTGAAAATCCATGGCTCCAACACGTGGAGACCACCTTCCAGGGAGGCTCAGGGGTCACACAGGAGTGAGGGAAGGGCTTTCTCCTGTCCAGGGTCTACAGCTCAGAAAAGCCAAGGCTCCAGCTCTCCTTTTTGCTGTTTTTATTGCAAAAGGGGAAACTTCTGGAGCAGGGTTTGTCCTACCCAGGGGTGTTCTCAGGTGCCAGGGAGATTTTGCAGCTAAAAGGTGTCTAAAAATTACCATACTCAATGCCCAGAGGGTTTTCCACAGTGGAAAGCCTGGCTTACAAGTCCTTTGCTCCTTGTGGTCCGTGCTTTGTCCCAGATTCCAGGTGCTGTGAGCTTGGAGGAGTTTGCCCTGGCAAACCCCTTCTCATGAGTGCGTCAGGAGCTGCAGTTGGGCTGTGCACAGTTCGAGTTCTGAGTGGCTCCATCCCCTCCTCAGACAGCGATGCTGACAGATCAGGGAGAGATTGAGCTGGATCAGATAAATACATTAACGATTCATCTGCATACAGCATTAATGCAAAGCTCCTTGAGCCCTCCTAATGCCCGGAATATTTTCATTTTTGGCATGTATCAGACGACAAACATCCAGCTGCAAATCAAATCACAAGAAAGCGAGATATTCTCTTATCACTTTTCTGCCCAGGGAAGGGACTGGATACGAGGCTTTTTGCTGTTACTTGGGAGAGAGCAGTTCAAATAAAGCCAGTGCAGGAGCACGGCTCTCCCTGGCAGCTGTGAATCCAGGACAAAGCATTCCTCAGCAGGAAATGGGCTCTGGTACATGGTGGAGCACCAAGGGCTCTGGCAGGATGCAGGTCTGGGTGGTGGTGGCTGAAGTGCCCAGACTAGGTGAGCTGTATTCTACTCTCTTAGTGACCAGTGCTATTAATCTTAATTAACCTTAATAGCACTGGTGTAAAACATGGAGCTGGACAGGTAAAATAACACCTGAATTACTCCAATGCCTGTTTTTTATTTACAGTGCAAGAGGCCATCCCTGCCACAATCAGATAGAAAGGTCACACCCCTGGATGTGACTCTAGGTGGACAATCACAGAATGTCCTTGGTTGAAAGGGTCCCTTCAGGAGCATCCAGTGCAGCCCCTGGCCCTGCACAGACCCCCCAACAATCCCACCCTGTGCATCCCTGGGAGCGTTGTCCGAAGGCTCCTGGAGCTCTGGCAGCCTTCGTGCCCATTCCCTGGGGAGCCTGGTCAGTGCCCAGCACCCTCTGGGGGAAGAGCCTTTCCCTGATCTCCAGCCTGAGCCTGCCCTGGCACAGCTCCAGCTGTTCCCTTGGTTCCAGTGGGAGGCACCTGAACCTCCCCCCACATCTGACAGCACCACTTTGGAACACTCTGAAAGCAGGTGAGGCATGTGCAGTGGTGAGTTATAACTTCCTTAATGAAGAAATGAAAAGCAGAAAATATAAATGTTGGGGTTTATCAACGCCTTCCCCCTGCCAATACCTGCTCCCAGGATTTATTCACACTTCCTTAGAGATGCCCATTGAGCCAAACAGAACAACAATTCTTCACTGAAGATAAGTTTTGGAAGAAGGGGACAGAGTTGCCACACCTGGCTCTAGGTATTGCATTTCTGACCACCAGGTTAGGGGGCTTCTCCTCCTGAGGGTGTCTGGGTGAGCTTGGATGGAGCTGGTGGCAGTGGAGGGGTGCTGGGCCCACTGAGGCCTTGGCCCATCCTCAGTCAGGGTGGTGGCGCTGGGGACCTGGGGGCCTCCACAGAGCAGGTGCTGACTCCTCTGCAGCTGCACCTCATGAACACCCAGGGGCATTTCCCTGCCTCTCCCTGACTGAGGCTGGCCCTTCAGTGGGAAATCAATCAGAAGCACAAATGTGCAGGAAACTCCACTGCACCCCAGCACAGCTAGAACAGGGGCAGCTGAGTGAGGGAACACATAAGACATGGAGTTAAACTGTGGGATAAACCTGGGAATGCAGAGCCTGAGACCTGCAAAGGTGACGTGCTGTAGGAGTAGGTGCTGAAGGTCCTGGAGCCCCCTCTCACTGTCCCCTCGCTGCCCCTGCCAGGGCAGAGGGTGCTGTGACTCAAGTGCTGGGGGCACCAGGGCTCTCAGCTGCTCAGGTCTGCTCTGGGCACAGGCAGAAGACTCAACAGCCTTTTAGCAAGTGGAAGTTAATGATTTCTACTCCTTCGCCTGGATTAGCTCACTTTCCCTGGCTGGAAATGCAAATGAAGCCGTGTTTCTAAACCAGGCTAATTCGTGCTGATCCCAGCTGTCACAAGTCAGTCCGGGAAGTCGGGGCAGCTCCTTTGTGATGCAGGACACAGGGAATGGCTGTGCCGGCTCTGCCAGGCACCCCGAGGAGGAGGGGCTGCCCTGGGGTGAGGAAGGGCATTCCTGGGGGAGCACTGCAGCCGCCTGGGGGCTTTGGGGGGCCCTACCTGGGGCATCCCCCCCATGCTGCCCACCCTGCCGGGCACGGCTGGGCCTCCTCCCTGAGGAATGTGGTCAAACCGTGATGGACACAAGCCTGGGGCTTGGGAAAAGTGAGGAGAGTCCGGCACTGCCCTGCCAGCAGCCAGCTGTGACAGCCAGCTCAGCTGAGTTCCACAGCTCTGCTGCAGCTCTGGACAGGGATGGGATGGGGGTGTCATTCCCTGAGGAGCTACCGAGCTGCTCCCACTGCAGGAGGTGCCCCAGGCTGCAGCAGGGGAGTGGGGAAAGAGCCAGAGTTCCCTACAACTCACACAGGGGGGCCAAAACCTGCCTAGAGGTCTACAGCCAGCACGAGGCAGTTTATCAGCCTTTTCCAATACTCCTTTGCCTTCCTTTCAATTGCTTTGAAGTTAATCTTTTAGATGAGTTAATTAGTCTTTGTTTAGTCTGATGAAACATGGAATATTTATGTTTTTACCTTGAAAGATTTTCACCCCTTTAAGAGACCTCACAGAGGAGATGGCACAGCAGATGCACTGCAGAGCCCTGCTCCTGATGGGAATGTCCTGTGGTGTGTCCAGGTTACCTGACACATTGAGAATTTAAATCCATGGTTTGGGAATGGTGCTGAGGAAGAGTCTCCTCTGTCCACAAACCAGGATAGGGGAGGATTGAGAGGCCTGTGCCTCCCTTCAACAGGCCCACAGGTCACTTGGGCAGTGCTGAGCTCAGCACCTGACCCCTGGCTGCTCCTGGACCTGCTCTGGGGCACAATTAATGGGAAAATCTGGTGAAAGTTTCCTTTCCATGGGCTTCCCATTCAGCCTGTCATCTTCCCTCCCTGTGACTGTCCCCTCCATGGCAATGGAGTCCCAGCTGGGTGTGAAATCCACGGTTTGTCACTGGCAGCGCTGCCCTGGGACACAGCAGCTGCACCCCCTGCCTGGTGCCACCCCTGCTGCCACACTTCTGCCACAGAAGGTGTCACTTACCAGTTTGATGTAACACTTTCCTTGCCATTAAGCTGACCCTGGTGGGAGCTGCTGCAAAGGCAGCAGGAAGGTTCCACCTGTGGCCAACACAGACTTGGCTTCACCAAGGATTGGATGGTTCAGTGGGCCAGTGGCCTTTTCACACCTGCTCTGCTGCTCCAACCTCAGAGCCAGACACATCCTGCCATTCCCATCCTGTTCCACACACCAGGCACATCTGCTCTGCTCTCCCTCCCGTGTCAGCTCTCTGGCAATCCATTTTATTGCTGCTTTAACAAGGAAGCCTCTTGGAGGGCTGTGACAGCTGGAAAAGCAGCTGGAGGAGTGATTTGCAGTTTCTATTGGTAGCTTGGAGGCCAGACAGACAGATTTTTGCTGTCTCATGCCCCGAGTTTGGAGGTTTTTCAGGTGATAGCAGGGATGCTGCTTCCACAGACCCTGGATCTCTGATGAGCAGCACATCCAGGAGAATCCAGAGCAGGAGCTGAGTTCGGGATGCGGAGCCCAGCTCAGCACTGCTGGGTGCACCCTGCATGGAAATGCCACATCCAGGCATGGGCACAGTGATTTCACAGGTCAGGGCCTCCAAAAGAGGGGACATGAGAGGATGAGGAAGCCAGAGCCTCACTGGGAAGACGATGTCTTCCCTGGGATGGATTCCTGGGTGAGCAACTGCTGTGTGAGTTACCCAGGCAGCTCATCCTTCTCTGCTCCCTGGCTGCACTGGGACAGAGGACACCTGTGACAGTGAAGTGAGGGCCAGTGAAGTGATCTGACAGAGGAAGGGAGGCTCAGGAGGGCTCTTCTCACTCCCCACCACTCCCTGACAGGAGGGGGCAGCCAGGGGGGTCGGGCTCTGCTCCCAGGGAACAGGGACAGGAGGAGAGGGAACGGCCTAAGCTGTGCCAGGGGAGGGGCAGGTTGGGTATTGCAGAAAACTTCTTCTTTGAAAGAGTCTTCAGGCACTGGCACAGCTCCCCAGGGCAGTGGTGGAGTCACCATCCCTGGAAGTGTTCAAAACCCATGGAAGTGGCACCTGGGGACAGTGGCCTTCCTTGGCAGTTCATGTTTGGACTCGATGATCTTAGAGGACTTGTCCACCCTCAGTGATTCTGTGAGTGCAGGACTGCATTTGCTCAGCGTTCCAGAGCTGTCTGTGCCCTGAGGAGGAGCTTTTTCTCCTCATCACAATGCAGGGCACTCTTAGCAGAGCCTTGGGCAGAAGTTCCCTCACCCCGAGGGCACAATGGGTGCTGTGGGGGACAGATGCTGTAGCTGAGCAATTCCTAAAAGGAATTTGCCTAAAATGGCAAAAAAATTCCTTGTTCTTGCTTGGAACACAGAAACCTTTGCAGCAAACAAGGCTGTTTGGCCATTCCCTGCCACTGCAGCCACAGCCCCCTCTCCAAGCCACACCTGATGCCAGTCCCTGCTCAGGGACCACCCTTGACAGAGCCTGTGGCTGATGGAAAGAGGTCCTGCCACCATGGAGGAGGTTTCCATGTCCTGCAGATGGAGCAGAGGGAGAGAGTGAGCACAGGTGACTCTGGAGCTCTGAGAACCCGTCAGAAGCCGCTCCCCATCAGGAAGGTCCCTGAAGCATTGGTGCTGCTGAGCAGGAGGAGAGCAGATGGGAAATGCTCTCCTGGGCCCACCCAGACTGGTCTTTAGTGGGTCCCACAGTGGGCATCTGACTGGCAGAGGTCCAACAGCACAGCGAGCACAGGGGCCTGGGCTGCCCTAAAAAGGGGATGAACCACCTGCCCCTCTCCCCTGAGTCCCACCCACGGGCAGGTGCTGCTGTGCAGCTGCCATTGCCTGCTGGCAGTAAAGGTGGCTGTATTTCCCTTCAAACTGCAGAAACAGTAAAGACTTCCATGGACTTTGATGCTGAATGTTTGTCCCAGTCCAGTTTCCAACACCGGCCGGGGGGTTGCTGCAGCTTTTCCATCCCCAGATCACACTGCCCCCACTCCCCTCCAGCTCCAGGACCACCTGCATGTGCACCCCCGGGGCCAGGGAAGTGAGCAGAGCCTGGAAACCACACAGCTCCTCCTCTCTGTCACCCCAGGGCAGGCGCTGCTGTCTGGGGTGATGGAATGTGTCCTTCAAGGGGGACTGGAGGAGCAAGAGGAGAGCAGTGAGAGGAGAGCAGCAAGAGGAGAGCGGGATCCTCCAGGGAATATGTTCACAGAGGTGGGAGCTCGTGGTCGGAATGCTTGGAGAGGAGGTGACGAGGAAGGAAAACAGCTCCCTCATGCCCACAGGAGCAATTAGAGCAGCTGCACAGCACACAGGCACTGCTGATCAGATCCACGCCGGCTCCCGCTGGGATAATTCCCATGGGAATTCCAAGCATGTCCGAGGGCTCGGCTCAGCACGGGAGTGGGGTGTGGGCTGGAACCAGCCAGAGCTGCCTCTGCAGGGCTCCCCATGCCCAGCCAGGCTTCTCCCTGTGGGATAGCACCAGCACTGGGATCCCCGGGTCTGTCCCAAGAGCCTCGGGTCAATAGGAAGGAGAGGGGTTGCTTTGGACGTGGATTTTGGTGGGATTCCTGCGAGGAGGGAGGCAGTGGCTGTGTGTGCCTGATCCGGGGCACCTCGTGACAGTGACAGCACAGTGGGCACAGCTGTGGCTGGTCCAGCTGAGCTCGGAGTGTGTCACTGGAGCCCCCCAGGGAGGGGCAGCTCAGCAGCTGGTGGCACAGGTTTGTCTGTGCCACTGGGCAAGGAGCACGCTGGCACCAGGAGGAGTCATTGGCTGGGTTGACTGGGAATTGGGAATAGCACAGGTACGGGATTTGCAGCACTGCACCCAGGCTGAGCCAGCTCGGGGAGCTGTGTGAGGGGCAGGGTGGGCCTGGGGCACGTTCGGGGTGTGAGCCCTGAGGAGCCAGGGTGTGAACACACAGTGCAGGGAAGGGAAGCCGAATGCTACAGGTCAGAACCCACAGGTTTGTCCTCAGAACCACAGGTCCCCCGAGCCCCACAGGCTGTCCCTGGAGCTGGCAAATCTGTCACTGGGCTGAGTGTGCAGGTAATGAGCTGAGAGCCTCTGGCTGATGAGAGGTGCAGAGCCTGGAGCACCACAAACCCTGTCCCTGGTATTTCAGGAGCAGAAATCAATACTCCTTTTCTTCCTCCTCTGTCTGGATCCAGATGATTATCAGTGGCATGTTTTGCACAGATTTTTTTTTTTTTTCCAAGTAAGGATTGTGGTGTCAAAACATGTCCCAGAGAAAAAACTGTCCCTGGAGAGCAACTCAGCCTCCTGATCCAGGTCTGTGCTTTGCCAGATGAATTCCCACTTGCCTTTGGCTCCAGCCCAGCTGCCCCTCTCCTCCTGCATCTGTTTGCTCCTGGGGGCAGCTCCGTGGGCACTGACTGCTGAAAGCCCTCCTGTTTCCTGTGCTGCTTTTGACTTCACTGGCAATTGGTAAATTTGCAGGGCTCAGCTTCTGCTCTGATTCACATCCTTCTGTAATCAGAGTCCAAAATGGCACTTGCACCAGGGGATTAACCCAGGCTCAGTGAGAAAACCCTCACTAAGGAGAGGTGAAATCTGCTGCTGCAGGCACCTTTCTCCAGAGGGGAATTGCCTTTGAGCAGGTGGTGGTTCTTTGGGCTGTACTATCCACTTGGATGGAAATGCTGGCTAAAGGATGGTGCTGCTGGTGGTGAGGGCACTGACCTGAAATCAGGAGGTCTGGGTTTGCCACTGGGGGACTTAGGATCCCACAAACCCTTCCAGTTCTCTGTGTTGCCCTATCCCTTCTGGCTGTGTGCTCCCTGAGAGTCTCCTTCCTCAAGTTCCTTGTTCCTCAAGTTCCAAGCACAGACACAGTGCTGATCTTGACGGGGTCAGAGTGCCCGTGGGCCTGTGGGAAGGCACAACAGTCCCAAAGAGCTTTACTGGGGACCAGCAGCCCTGATCCCCCATTCCAGATCCTCAGCACGGACTTGTCCTGGTTCTCCACGCAGGACAGAGCCACCCCTCAGTGGGTGTCCTCCCACAGAGGGGGGAAATGGGAAGGCTTCTGGAAATCTCCAGAAGCCCTCTGGCAGCCATGGTCTGGTGTCAAACCAGGCTGGAGCCCCTGGATGTTGCTGACTGCTGCCACAGCCCTTCCTGCAGGCAGTCATGTGTGGCTGGAAGCACATGGAACACATGGAAGGTGACTCACCTCCCAAAAAAATCCCTCAGAGGAGGTGATTGGGAACCCTCCTAGGGGATTTAATTTAGTCAGAGGCCAGACTTTGCTCTTGAGGCAGGATGTCCTGATGGGATTATCTGTCTTGTGCCACACAGAAGCTCAGACCAGGTGATTGACTGCTCCTCCTGCCTTTGCCATCCATGAATCAATCAAAGATGCCATTGAAGTATTTTTGCAGTGGATATATGACAGTAGAAAAAGAATAGCTCAAAGCAACCTCTGAAAAATGCTGTGTGTTATCAGGGAAAGTTTTGAAGTAAAAGCTGATTCAAGCCCTGGGAAATGTGTCACCATGCTCACCCATCTGCAGCCAGCCCTGGGGTGCAGGTGAGACGTGAGAGGCAGATTCTGTGAGGTCCTTCATCTCCCTCATCCAGCTCCTCACCAGCCCCTGAATCACAGCACGACTCAGGGCTTCACATGGCTGAAGTGACTCACAGGCCTCAGGAAGTGCCAACATCTGCCTCTACCTGCGAGAGCCGTGACATCACCGGCACCATCCCAACTGCACCCTCCTCTCGTTCCTCCAGGTGATTGCTATAATTAGTCCCACTGGAATATTCCCAGCAGAGCCGCTGGTGCAGCACAGGTGTGATGGAAAATGGGCAGGAGTCTTTGCTTCCATGAGCTTTCCCAGCAGGAAAGTCCCAAGAGAAAAGCACAGCTCATAAGAAACTTTGAACCTCTTTGCCTGTGGACTTCCCAATTTCTTGTGGGCTTTGCTTCCCAGGGACAGCAGGGTTGGAAGTGCTGGGGAGTACTTACATTTATCCATGGGCTTTGCAGCAGTGGGAAATTAAACCTTGAATTTAAAGGACTGGTTGCCAATGCTTCTTTTCAGTGGGAAACAGGTTCCTTCCTGGATCATCAAGTCGTGTTGCACCCGATGCTCCCGGTGCCTCCTGCGCAGCTTTTGGATGAATCAATCTGGGACATAATTTACGTGAAGTGTAACTAAAATATACCCAGGATATGTATCCCAGGGGATGGAGCTTTTCCCCGAGCTCTGGAAGAGCTGCCTGGCACGACATCTCTGGCTTCCTGTGCTGACAGAAGTCCCCAGCATGGGGGGTCTGCAGTGACAATATTCCCTTCTCATCCCATCTCTCCAAATGCCACATCAGGGTCCTGGCTGATCCCGTGGGCTCCAAACCCCCATTCCCGCCAGGAATGTGCTCCCCACTCCCAGACAGCTTGGCTTCCCTGCTTGCTGCTGCTCTGCTCTCTGCAGTGTTCCCTAAGGATGGATAAGTGAGTTCTATAATGAAGCACCTCTCACCCAGCACATATTAAATAAATTCCAGTTGTCCTTTATTACACAATAATGATAGTAAGATTTAATTACCTCTGCACCCAAAGGGGACATGAATTTTAACGGATACAAATAAATCTTCCCAGCAGTGCAATTGGGGTTGTGTGCAATGGGGGTCAATTCCAGTGCATCAGTGGGTGGTGACAGAAAAATCCTTCCCGAGGAGCACGGATCCCAAACTGAGCCTGTGGGTGGATTACAAGAGCGAGACAGGTAAGGAGCAGCTGATCCAAGGAACCCAATTAAACAAGGATGCTTAGTGGGGTTTCTGATCTGTGGCAGAGGCTAAAGATGCGGGAAAATGTGTGAAAATCCAGGAGCTCATAGAGATCAACAGGGCCAGAGTCTCTGTGGGCTCTGCCGTAGGACTGTGCTGCTCTCCTCACACCTGCTATCATTTTCCACAAGTTCAAATAATCCCTTTTTTTCTGGGTAAAGAAAACAAAAGAAAAGGCGTTCTGTGAGTGACTCTGTTTCCAGGGCTCTCTGACACGTCTGTTTTGATTCCTGCTGAAAACTGTGTCACCCAGATCCACCCGGGCTCCCACAGTTCATGCTGTGCTTTTGGCAGTGCAGAGACAAGTGAGTTCTCCAGGAGCACAGGGACTGGGGAGAGCTGGGGATGGCAGGGCTGGAGCAACCCTCATCCGAGCCCTTCTCCAGCAGCCACAGTCCTGCCCTGGCCCTGCTGTTTGGGTGTTGCTGCAGCTAAAAGTGAAGGGCTGGGGCAGTGCTTGGGGCACTGCATGGGAGAGCAGGAGGTCACCAATCACCCCTAGGCCTTTGCAGGGGCTCAGTTGAAGCATTTCCTGCCCCCACACAGTTTTGCAGATACTGGTGTTCCAGAGAACCATCTCAGGTTTGTTCCAAACCTCTCAGACACAGCTGGGTTTGTCCTGCTCACCACATTATGATGCAAACAGGTTCCGTTCAGTTTGTCCAGGTGCATTTTTTCTGTTTCTCCTGGGTTTTTTTTCTTTTCCCTTCAGTTTTGCATCCTGGGGCGACAAGGGGCCACGAGCTGAGTGGTTCCCTGCGAGGCTCCTGGGGAGCTGGAGCCCTGCAGCGCCCTGGGGACGCCTGTCCCAGCCTTCATCCCGTGATGTGTCCGTGTGTCGGTGCTCACAGGTCACGCTTGGCTGCTGTTCCTCGGCAGGCTCCCACTCTAGATCCTCCACGGACTTCCCAGAAAGGTAAAACCATCTTCTTGTAGCAGTAAATGAAAGGACAAGGCTAAGAGGAGAGGGCTGACAGGCTGGTGTGGTGTTTTCCCCTGCACGCTCCATGTGATGGGAATGTTGGGCTGCAGCAGGAACCGTCCCAGGCTTGTGGATCTCCAGCCTGGAGAAGAACCTGGCCCATGGCTTTTAATAAAAATTAATCTGAGCTGCTCAGAGAAAGGAGTCTGTGAGGCCATTTCAAACCTCTTCAGCTCATGATTCAGTTGCCATATCATGCCAGACTTCACGTCTTCATTTTCCAGTCACTCTTCCTGGAAAAAATGAATTCTGCCTCCTGTTTCCTTCCCCAGGTCTTTCGCTGGCTTTTCCAAATGGAATGATAAAGGATTAGCCCATCTGGCAACGGAGGGCTGAGAGTGCTGACAAAGGCACGGTGTGAATCACGTGTTGCCATTTCTTTTGTTCTCCAGTTTGGGATGCAGAGCCTATTCTGGGAGCCAAACCACGTCCTTCACTGGGGCATGGACACCCAACACCCCTCTGAGACATCCCGGGCTGACCTCTGCCGCAGGACCCAGGTGGAGGGGGTGGAAGGATGGAATTCCATCCCTGTCCATTTATCAGGCACTGATTTATGCTGGGGGCTGAGCAGGGCAGTGCTGGGTGTACTTGCACAAGGATGTGGTGACTCAGGGCATGGCTTTCCACACCTATTTTTTTGGGAAACAGTGGGAAATATCTGCATGTCACAGGCAGAGCTAACCCACCAAGACCAGTTCCACATCAAATACTCCCAGTGCATGTCCAGGCCAGGCCTGTTCCTGTGGGTCAGCACAGCCCGGACACACTGACCACAAACCAGCTGCAGCTTCTGTTCCTGAACACATCAGCATTCCTGGTCACTACATCTGCCCCAGTGTTGTGATTCCTGCAGCCCTCACTGCCCAGCCCTCCCACCACAGGTGTGGCTGAACCCCTGGTGCATTAAAACAAGGGCACTGCCCCATCATTTCCTCTCCCTGCCACTGCTTGGTAATTGCACCTGAACTTCTGAAGTAATGCCACATTTAACGAGATGGCAGCCACCCCACAGATTATAATAACAACCCTTTAGGCTGAGGAAGAGCTTATTCCTGGCTAATTACTGCAGGACTGATTAGATGGGAATTGGTGGCCGTCTAGCTCATGTGGGGTCAGCTCTGCTAAGGATGACCTGGCTCCAGGAGCATTTTTCCACAGGTTCTCCATGGTCTGCATGTTCCCTGCCTGTCCCACCCCGGTCAGTTCTTGCTGCGAGCAGGACAAGTAGAAACCTGGCTGTGGGAGCACAAGGAGAAGAGTCTGCAGCACCCACAGGACCTGGGCGTCCAAATTTTCTTCAAAGCCAGCCTGGCCCAGTCACTGCAACACATAGAGAGGACCATGGAGCAGGAGCTGGGTCACTGGGGACAGCCTGGCCCTGCCCTCCCTCCTGCTGCAGTGGCACTTGTTGGGCTGCAGTGTTACAGGGATGAAGTTTTCCAGGTGCTCTTGGCCTGTGTTCCTGATTCCCAATGGGGAATTACACCCTCAAGGCTCAGCTCTCTCAACTGGAGAGGTTCTGCTGCTCCTTTACCTCCCCATGTGAGGCAGGCACAGGGGGAGGAATGTTCTGGAACAGGCTCAGAGCAGGGGACTGGAGGAGGAAAAGAAAGAAGGGAGGTAGAAAGTCACAGGTAAGTGGAGCAGAAGCCTCTGAGGCCTGCAGTGTGCAGTGGCTGCAGCAGACACTGTGCAGAACCAACCTGCAAACCAGGGAGGGGTTTGTTTTAGGGGCTGCAGCATCTCTGGGGAAATTCCTGCATTTTCTCCTTGCATCAGGGGGAACTGCTCCTTCCAGGCTCCTTTGAAAAGGTCCTGATTGTCCTTCAAAGAGCCAAGATCCAGGTACAGCACCATGAAGGTCAGACCAGGAGAAGCAGGATCAGCTTAGGGGCCCACTGCCCTCAGTGCCAGCAGAAAGTGAAGAGAGAAAGAATTCAGGGCTTTACAGACCTATTAAGAATATTTTAGAGTTTTTTATGCTCAAGTCTGTCCCCAGTGAAAGAATTTCTAGCTGAAAATGACCCTGAGCGCTCTGGCAGCTGCTCCAGCACTCAGGTGGCAGGAAGGCAAGGTGAGCAATAGGAGTTTTTTCAGGGTCCTGTAGCATTTCCTCCAGCCACTGCTCCTCCAAGGCAGCCACTCCAGCTGTGATCCCTGGTGTCTGCTTTGGGCTGGGAAAAGGCATTTTGATGTCTGGCTGCAGTAGGAAGATACAGAGCATTTTATTTACCTGTAGGAAATGTGTCTCCTGTTTATCTTGTAGGAAATGCCAGGCCTGGCTCACACGGGGCTGCTGGAGGCTCTGTGCTCACCCTGCTCTTTGTGTGGCCCTTTCAGATGAATTGCTTGTTCATTTTGCCCAGAGCCAGGCTGTGAAAAGATGTTATCAGGGCTTGGTTCATTTGTAATATTAGCTTGGGCTGGAGCGTCTTCAGGACGAGGTTTCTGCAGTCACTGAGCCAGTGAGGGAATCCAGCCTGGGGATGGACAGAGAGGGAGATCAAGCACAAAATTAATCCCCAGAGACTCCTTGGTTGGATGGTTCTGAATGAGAAAGACTAAAGCTGGTACAGGGCCTGCAGGAAGCAAAGGGATAAGGAAATACCGAGCCAAGAAATGGGATCTTTGCTTCTTTCCCAAGGTGGAGCTTTCTCGATTTCCCAGTAGGATAAGTTCACTCTTACAGGGGTCACTGGTTGTCCAAGGACTCCTGTCCTGCTCCCCAGTTCCCTGTGGCCCTGATTGGGATTTTAAGGCCTGACCAACCTTCCAGGCCTATTTCCATAAGGGAATGGAGAGTCCTGCCCTCACTGTGCTGTCATACCTCAGTTGTTTGCACTCTGTCCTAATGAGGGCCCCGGGGTTCTCCAAGCTCCCCCTCCTGACCCTGTTGCTGTGCAGGCATTTCCAGGCTGGCTGCTCCCTTTCCAGGCAGGATTCCTGCAGTCCAGTGGCATATCTGGCCAGGATTTTCTCGGGAGGAGGAGGAGGAGCACTCACAGAGCCGTGAAACTGTAATTTGTGGGAAAGTGGGATGTGCCAGATCCGAACAGAGCTGCAACTGCTGGAAAGTGTCTTCAGGTCCCACATCTCTGGAACTAACTCCAATAAGGGGATGGAACCGGCCCCAGCCATTCAAAACCCAGCTGTGCCAGACTTTCTTCTCCTACCCACCCTCGAGGGTATATTGAGGTGACTGAGGTCTCCAAGGGTCCTGCTCTGCCCAGGAATTCTCAGAGGGGATTTAATGCCTGGTGGGACTCTGCTCCTCTCAGAAACCTCACTTGAAGCCCTAAAAGCACCCAGTCAGCCTCATGTGCTCACAAGAACCCAGACGAGGAACTTTACCAAACTGTAAACCATATTTGGTCCAGTAAAACTGAACACATTTTTAAAATGCTGTTGTTTTCAGTTGAAAAATGACCCTGCACACCTTCAAAACCTACTTCTGTTTTAATTGGTTGCCACTGGTTTTTGGGACTGTTCTGATGGAAATGCAGACCACAGGCCTTTCTGAGTGAGCAGCATGGTCAGTAAAGATTCTGCAATTTATGGCAAATCTGCAGTAAAAGATTTATTACAAATAGAATCAGTTATCTTTGTTTCCACTTTGCATGGAAAAGAAGCCCTGAAGAGATGCCTGTGTCCGTCTGTGTGTCTGTTTTCATCATCCCTACACAATCCTCTCTCTGAGAGCTCCATGAGGGACACAGTCACGGGCACACAGAGGGAAAGCCCTTCCTGGTGGCTTCACAAAGGACACATCCCAGAAAGGAAAATATTTGCAGAAGAGAGCCTGAACTTCACAGTTTCCGTGCAGCACCTCTTTCTGAATCAGCTGATCATAACTGTGCACTGAGAAAAGCAAAAAGTTCTCCCTTAGCACTTCCAGTGCAAGGGGAGTCAGTGAAGATGGGAAAAGGTGGGTGCTGTGAGTGGCTGTTTCCTTGTGAGTGCCTCTCCTCTGCCTTGGGGAAGGAAGGAGCTGCTCTTGGGTTGGGTCTCCTTGTGTGCTCTGGGGATTCCAGAGCAGCTCTGGCTCCTCTCTTCTCCCTTGAGAAGACACATCCCTGCAGCCTGGGATGCCCTGTCCCCTGTGTGTCCTTTCCTCATCCTGTGGGATCAACTTCCGGATCCTGGGGAGGTTTAATGCAGTTTCCTGAGACTCCCACAGTCTCCTTTCCTTGGTTTCTGCTCTGTGCCTTGGACAGCACCAGTAGAAAGTCTGTGTGTGACCATTTATTCCTGGTGATCTGCAGCCTCTCTCAGCAGGTAAGTGACTTCCAGGTGCTAATTAAATCCCAAACCCGTGCTAAGCTCTGCATTTTATCCACTTGGGTGTGGTTGTACTTTGCTGTGCTTCATTCAGACACCAAACTAAGCTGTGTGCAATGAAAGCTTCCTGAAGGGCTGGTGCTGCTGTTTGTCCTTGCATCCATCCAACCTGTATTTGGGGTGGGAGGGAGAATTTACATCTCTCTGTGGGTTCTGGTGCAAGTGGTGGGTTCTGTTTTATGGGAATGGGGTAAAACCAGATGGAAAGAGGATTCAGACCCTGCTGCAGAGGAGAAAATTTCCCTTGGAGGGATCCTGGCTGCCCACTGGAGACTCAGCAATCAAAGCAACAACTGCCCAGGGCAGGGTGAGTCCCCATCCCTGGGGGGATTTAAAAGCTGTGTGGATGAGGCACCTGGGACCTGCGTTAATGATGGGTTCATGGTTGGACCCAATGATCTTAGAGGGCTTTTACAACCTTAATGTGATTCTATGACAAGTCTCCTTGAGGCCTACAAGGCTCTTGGTGTATCAGGATGGAGCTTTTCCCCAGATTTTGGGACAGCAGTGCTGGAGGCACCCACTGAGTGCTCAGTCCTGTCAGCCCGAGGGGTGTCCAACAAAGGGCAGCACAGAGAGGCTCCTCCACTCTGCTGGATACAGTCAGTGGAGCCCCCCATAAAGGACAAAGCCCTGCCACTGACTGGGACAGCTTGGACAAGCTCACTCCTGGCCCTGTTCGGGTGTGAGAGCAGCGGTCCAGCTGTGCAAGGCCTCTGGTCCCACAGCAGCCCTGCAGTGCTGGGGTGGGCAGTGACGTTGTAGGGAGCTTTTTACACATTGCAGAAGGTTTTGTGTAGCTTGGGTCAGGAATGAGCCCTCTCAGCACACACAGGGCACTGCAGCAGCACCTCCAGGTCCACTGTCCCTCGCCTCCACCCATGGCCATGGTTATCCTGCTTATCCTGGAGGTTTCCCAGTTTCCCAGCCCAAATCAGGAGCTCCTGCTACCTACACACAGTGTTCACATTCCAGTTGTTGCAGGAGAGCTGCTTGCAGAGCATTCCATGGAAACATTGGAGTTGGAAAAGCCCTCCCAGCCCGTGGAGTCCAAGCTGTGCCCCATCCCCTCCTTGCCCCCAGCCCAGAGCTCTGAGTGCCACGTCCAGGCCTTCCTTGGACACCTCCAGGGATGGGGACTCCAAACCTCCCTGGGCAGCCCCTTCCAGTGCCTGACTACCTTTTCTGTGGAGAAATTCCTCCTGGTGTCCAACCTGGACCTCCCTTGGCACAGCTTGAGGCCATTTCCCCTTGTCCTGTTGATTTGCAGGGTCCCATCCCACCCAGCCTCGTCCTGGGGATCAGCTGCTGCTGCTGCTCCTTCTCTGATTCCCTGGAGCCCTCTGGACTTTCCCTGTGCAATGGGGAGCAGAGTTCTGCCTGAGGTCTTATTCTGGCTGCCTCAACTGATAAAAGGCAGAACTCGCTTCTTTTGTGTGAAGGGCTGAAATCTGATTGATCCTTCAGTGCCTGGCTCCCAGGGTAAGGTGTGTGATAGCTTGGCTTTTCATTGTGTTATCGCTCCAGATTTTATTTCTCATGCTAGCAAGAATCTTTAAATTGCACTCTTTGGACAATAATTGCCAGCAGAAACATGTCTTCTTTTCATGAATTTTAATGCTGCTCCTAAACCTGGATGCAGCTCCTTTTGGAGCACTTTTTTGGGGGACTTTGCCCCCATTGTTTAAAGAAGTTCCTTCTTTTCCTGGTGATTTTCGGGTTGATCCCTCCAAAGCAAAGATGCAGCATTTTTTCAAAAGCTTGATCCAAATCCTTGCAGAGACATTTCCACCCTTAGGTTTGCTCTCACAACTCCACAGTTGTGGCCCCACCATCAGCAACATCTTTGTCTGCCCCAGCTTTCAGAATCCACCTGGAAACCCTCCCATGTAAATGCAGGCAGTGCAGCACTCCTCAGGCAATGGATTGGGTGGGAAGTGGGGTTGGGAGGGCTTTTCCTCCTTTTTTAAACCACAGTTGACAAATACAGGTGTCTGTGCAGGTGAGATCCCTTTGGAACCCCACAGCTCCCAGGATTTCTGAGCTCCCCGTGAAGTTGGCAGGATTTTGCTCCAGGAGTTGCATTTGCCTTTCAAAGCATTCCCTGCATCCCAGCCTCTCTGGACAAATACTTCTTATTGGAGCTTTTTTTGTGATTCCCACACAAGACACGAGTGGGACGCTGGGCAAGCAAAGCAAGGCCCCAACCAGCACCACCCTGAGCAGCTGGGGAGGGCTGGGGGAGACAGACTCCAAACTTGGGCCATTTCTTTGTCTTTTTTTTAAGAGAGGAGATTCACAAGCCCCAGAGAAGTCCTAAAGCCATCACTGTTACTGTCTCTGGAAATATTGTGGGCCCCTGCATAGAAAGGGCCATATTCCCATGGAAGGATGTGCTGGGAGGGTTTTCAGCCAGATCCATTCCCAGCTCAGGTTGTTTTCCCAGCTCAGGTTATGCCAGCCAAGTGGCTCTGTGCTGCAGGGAGGGTGGAGGCAGGCCCAGCCCCACAGGGGAGGCTGGCAGAAATCCCACATTTAGCAGCAGTCTGTCCTTGCACCAGCCTCAAGTGCAGGAGGATCCAGCCCAGGAACCCTCCACGGCCTTTTGTGAGCAGAGGTTGTGCCAGGCCTGCTCTGCCTGGAGCTGCTGAGCAGCACCAGAGTCATGGGGAACCCTCCAGAAGGGTCACCTGAAGGAATTTTTCCTTGGAAGGTCCAAAGTCACTGCACTTCATGAAGTGCTAATGGATGTCTGAGACGAAAAGTCTCAGGATGGGGAGGACACAGCACCCAGAGAGGTGACACCCCTGGGAGTGCTGTAGGGGTTACTGTGCTGCTCCTGGCTGAGGGTTTGGGCTCCAGCAGGGAGCCAGACCGAGCTCTTGTTGGACCAGAGACCCACCAGTGATCCTGCACCCACTCCCACCTAAACTGAGGAGAGCAAACTTCTCTGAGATGGATTTACAAGCGGCAATTCATGGAAAATTTACTGCCCCCATTGGCAACCAATGCCCATGGTCAGCTCCCAGCACTGGTATAAATTCACTCCTTTTGTCCAGCTTGTTCCTCTAAGCTCCATCTTACAGCCACTGCATCCTGTTCTGACTGTTCATCCTGATTTAAAGCAGAAATCTCTTCCTCAGGAACACACCTATGATCATCTCTTCTCTCTATGTCCTGTCAGAGCAGCTCAGTTAAAGCCTGAACTGAACGAGGCATTTCAATACCTGAAGGGGCTCCAGGAGAGCTGGAGAGGGACCTGGGACAAGGAATGGAGGGACAGGATACAGGGAATGGCTTCCCACTGCCAGAGGGCAGGGTTAGATGGGATATTGGGAAGGAATTGTTCCCTGGGAGGGTGGGGAGGCCCTGGCACAGGTTGCCCAGAGAAGCTGTGGCTGCCCGTGGATCCCTGGAAGTGTCCAAGGCCAGGTTGGACGGGGCTTGGAGCACCCTGGGATAGTGGAAGGTGTCCCTGCCCGTGGCAGGGGTGGGACTGGATGGGCTTTAAGGTCCCTTCCCACCCAGACCATTCTGGGATTCCATGATTCCATGAGTCAGTGACTTTCCTGAGCCCAGCATGCTTTGGAACAAGCACTTGCAGAACTGGTGGCCAGGTCTGCAGATGCCCCAGGGCCATGAGCCTCTTTCCACACCTGCTGATTCCCAGTGCAGCTCCAGCCCCACCGTGGTGACAATCTGGGTCCCCAGGCACAGGACTCAGGCTCAGCTGCCACCACACACTGCTTGGGTGCAGCAGTTCATTTCCTGCTCTGTGGATTTTACCAGAAATTACCTTTTTTATTGTTATGATTCTGTTTCAGATCAATAAGAGATAATGGACAACACTGAGCTGGGAAAAGATCCCCAGGAGAAATCTCCCCTTTGAGAAAGGAGAACAAAATAAATACTGCAAAGGTTAAATCCACAGAGGGGATTTAATACCTGAATTTAGCAGTTAGTTGCCCTGAATACCTCCGAGCTTTCATGAAATAGTTTGGGCTGGAAAGGATCTTTAAATGCCATTGAGTCCAACCCCCTGCACTGAGCAGGGACATCTTCAGTAGATCATCACCTTCATCTTCCAGATGTTGCCCAACACTCTGCCCAACATCGTAGGGCTGCCGAGTCCTGCAGAGCCCAGCGTGGCCCAGGTGCTGCTGGAAGCCTGGATTGGCAGACGTGGCTGCTGGGACTGTGAACCTCAGGATTCCCAGCCCGACCTGCCGGCCTGGATCCATGTGACAGGGTCACGGCCCACAGCAGAGCCTGGGATCTTGGACCTGCTTGTGTCCAACAGCAATGGTGATGGAGGAGAGACTGCTCAGGGAGGATATGGGGTGCAGGCTGCTCTTCCCCAGGGAAATGCAGAACCCCCTGTGGGACACCACACACTCAGGGCTGCTCCTTCTGGTCAAACACTCCTGAGGAAGAACAAACCAGGCTGAAGCCCTCAGGGGGAACAGCAGGAGAAATCCAGCAGAAAAATGATGCCCAAATGCAGGACAGACATCAGCCACTTTTCTCACTGCCTGCTGCTGGTGGAGGGAGCTGTGTTCCCACCCCCTGTGGGACAGACACAGGGCTCCTCCACGCCAACACACAGAAAACCAGGACAGAGTCCTGGGTGGAAATTCCACCTCATCCCGGGAGTTCAGCAGTGCAACACCCAAGAGCTTTGGAGCCAGGAGAGGAGCAGAACTCTGTGCCTGCTGTGGTAACCCTCCTGTGAAACTGAGCTTCACTGCTTGGGAACAAGCAGCCCTGGGAGGTACTCCTGGATTCCCCACCTCGGGAAATGGGTGAAGATGTTCCGTTTTTAGCAAACCAGCACCTTCACTCAGCGTGAGGCCAGTGCTGCTCCCAGAGCTGCAGTTCCTGGCTGAGCAGAGCAAACGCTGCCTCAGGTGCCCCAGGGGGCTCAGGTGCCTCTTCCTCCCTGCAAGGAGCATTGCAGGGGCTCCACCACTGGAGTGTTTGCTTCCATGTTTCTTCTTGGATGTTCAGGCTTGAATTTGCATCTTCAAGTCCCACATCTCTGCCTCTTCAGTGGGAAGTGCACACCCAAGGATGAAAGCATGTGGGATAACGAGTGCCTGTGGATCATGCTGGGAAAAAAGCAGCCTGTTCATCACCTGAAGTGCTGCTTAGCATCTGTGATGCCAAGAACCCACTGCCAGGGAGGGTGTGGATAAATCCCCATCGCCTGTGCATCATATCTGGATCACAGGTCGGGTTGTACAGCACTCCCAGAAAACGCCAGGAGCAAGTCAGGGGCAGGGCCTCCTGGTGTGTTCCCAGGTGTGTTCCCACAAAACCACTTCTGTACTTCCTTCGAGGGAGGAAGGATGGAAGAGCAAAGGAGATCCCTGTCTCAGCTATAATTGTGCATCTTGTTCTTTCCAAGTCACCCTCCTGATCCTGCACAGTGAGATTTTCCATGCAGTGGGATGGCACTGTCCCAGCTGGGACACGAGTTTTGGTGAGGTGGCAGAAAGGAAGAGATGTGCCAGGATCAAGATGGGAATAAACAAGAGGCTGTTCGAACTCAGAAAGTCACTAAGCCAGATCAAACCAAACCAGAGGTAAAGACTCAGCTGTGGGGACACAATGGGAAGGGAAGGAGTTGTTTATAAGCTTTTTTATTTCAATTCCATCTGGCCCAGTCACTGAGTTCCTCCTCTTCCAGAAATGCAGTTATTCAAGTTTAAATTCTAATAAAACTGGATTTAGGGTTTAAAAGCCCCTTTGGTCTTTGGAGAGAGTTCACTGAAGGAAAAGGTGTGGGCAGAGGCACCTCCCTGCTCTGATGGGGTCCCTGTCCCTGTCCCAGGGGCTCTGCAAGGTGGGGCTGGAGCAGGATGCAGCAGGATGCAGCAGGATGCAGCAGGATGCAGGAGGATGCAGGAGGATGCAGGAGGATGCAGGAGCAGGATGCAGCAGGATGCACGAGGATGCAGGAGGATGCAGGGGGATGCAGGGGGATGCAGGAGGATGCAGGAGGATGCCTGGCACAGACTGGGGAGGAGAGGGAGGATGAGGAAGCAGCAGGATGAGGGTGATGAGGGGTCTGGGAGCCTGCTCTGGCTCAGATTAGCTCCTTGATTACTGTACTGTGTTCTCATCAGAGGAGAAGAGGGTTTGATCAAAGGAAGATTACCTCCAAACGGGAAGAGGAGGTTTCATTAGAGAGGCTTAGATGATGTGAAGTAACTGAACTCATCTTCTGAACAGCTCAGCTTAACCCTTGGGGAAGGAAGGGCTGCTCTCCCATCCTGCCTTTTCCAGCAGCAGCTCCCAGCACCCTGAAGGAACCCCTGGAGCTCAGAGAGGCTCCAGGACTGACACTCGACCCCAGATGTTTGTCCTCACCAGGCTTTATCTCTTTCTGCCACAACTAACCTGGGCAGGAAGCCTCTTCCAAACCCACCTCCAACAGGAGGAATGGAACGGGAAACCTCCAGAAATCCTGTGCACAATCAGCCCAAAACCTGATGAAAGTGTGTGCAGCACCCAAACCCGATCAAGGAGTGTGTGCAGCACCCAAAACCCGATCAAGGAGTGTGTGCAGCACCCAAACCCCATCAAGGAGTGTGTGCAGCACCCAAAACCTG
>WBMZ01006575.1:0-66447 GCA_013400975.1 Atrichornis clamosus
GTCAGTGGTTGCAGGGGCCAGTGCTCGCAGGGGTCGGTGGTCAGAGAGATTCGTGGTCGCAGGGACCGGTGGCCACAGGGGCCGATGGTCAGAGGGGCTGAAGGTCACAGGGGTCAGCGGTCAGCGGGGCCGGTGGTCACCGAGTGCCCGCGCGCGCAGCCGTGTCCCCGCCCCTGTCCCCGCCTGCAATTCCCGGTGTCCCCACACGGTGGTGCCAGGGAGCCGCTCCGAGCCCCAGCCCGGGGTCGGGGGGGGGGTCCCGTGTGGAGTTCTTTCCTTGGACGCAATTCCGGATGGATTTTGTGTCCCGGGCTGGTGCCGGAGGATTTCTGTGTGCTGGAGGCTGCAAACCGGCAGAGCAGGGGGTGTGGTGGGGCCTCGCTGCACGGAGCTGGTTCCGTGGCAAGCACAGGGCGTGTGAAGCAAGCTGGGACCACGGCCTGTGCAGGGACTCAACTGTGGAATTGTGAAGGTTGGAAAAGACCTCTGAGATCACTGAGTCCAACTGCTAGCCCAGCACTGCCGAGCCCACCACTAAGCCATGTCCCCAAGTGCCACATCCACACAGCTTTTAAATCCTTCCAGACATGGTGACTCCACCACTGCCCTGGGCACCCTGGGCCGGGGCTGAACGGCCCTTTTGGAGAAGAAATTTTCCCCAATATCCAACCTAAACCTCCCCTGGAGCACCGTGAGGCTGTTTGCTCTCATTCTGTCACTTGCTACCTGAGAGGAGAGACCAGCCCTCACTGACTCCCACCTCATTTCAGGCGTTTCTCAGCCTGAAGCCGGGAGGGTGCTGCCCCTCCCAGGGTGCAGCCCTGAGGATGCTCCCGCTGCCCTCCCCAGCGCGGGGAACGCGGTGGCCTCCCGGCTCTTTTCCAGCCTGAACAGGTCTGTGATTCTCTGAATCGCAGCCTGCTGGGAGAGCCTTAATGGGGCTCATGTGATGCGAGTTTGCTCTCTCCACAGCACTCAGCGTTTCCCCGGTGCTGCGCCTCGCTCCGCCAGAGGCCCTAAAGACAAATGCCCTTAATTACACCCTCAACGAGTGAGTGCCGCTCTTCGGTTTAAAATGTTTTGCTTTCTCGTTGGGTGTCCTTGGTGCGGGTGTCCGTGCCACGGCTGCACATCAATCAGGGCCTGAGCAAACCCCGGCAGCCAGCACCAATTAGGCTCAGCCCGGGCGGCAGCTGCTCCCTGCCCGCGGCCGTGGCTGGTGCGGCTCCCGGCCGGCAGCTCCGTCCCCCTGATGGTTTGTGTACACAAATTAAGCGGGAGCATCTCGCGGCGGTTTGATGGGATGTGCTACATGATGTGGAACACAACGGGAGGGATCCCACGGAGCTCTTCCCCAGGGGTGGCGTGGGTGAGCGTGGGGACAGGGCTGGCGTCGGTGCTACGGGCGAGCGTGCAGTGAAATGGTACAGCTGGGGAAGGGCGAGGCAGAAGGGAAGGAAAGAGTTACAGCGGGAAGATGTTCCAGATCTTTCTGGTGTTTTGAGAATGGAAAGAGCAGCACTTGGCTCTGTGAGTTCACTGCAATGTTTTTTGTAGAGAAAACAGCACCAGAGGGCTCAGCACCAGCCAGGACAGGGGAGCACGGACATAACAACAACCCAGGAGCCCTGTGTGTCCTGGCACAGCCCTCACTGCTTCAGAGGGGCTGGGATTTCCAGAGCAGCCCTGTGCAGGGAGAGCGACTGGCCCACAGTGACCCCAGAGAGGCAGGGCCTTTGCCCCGCTGTGTCTGTGTCCCCCTGCAGAACCAGACCCTCTGGACATAACAACAACCCACCTGTGGAAAACCAACTTAAACCACAGCTTCTCAGCTGAGAGCACCAGGCGGTGAAGCCCCTCAGTCCCAGAGATGGGGTCAGGAGAGCGGCCACTGCTGCTGCCTGGGATGCCATGCCAGGACAGACATATGGTGCCTGTGCATGACTCGCTGGAGACTGAGGCTTTTCCCTGGATCCTGTGCCCCTGGACATTGCAGCAGCCTCCAGCCCCCAGCCCTGACTGTCCTGAGCCACCATCATGGGCACCCTCCCCTCTACACACTGGATCTCCTGCGTGCTGGGGGCTTTGAGCAGCTGCTCCGGAAGCCAGAGCTCCTTCATCGGCTGTTCCCCTGACCCACAGGAGCTCTGAGTACCCAGGGTGACAGAAAACTCCCGTGGACAGCCAAGTGCTTCAGGGCAGAGCTAAACGTGGATGGGTGTTTGAATGGATTCTGCTCTCCCCAGTCTTTCCCCTGAAGCCACAGCACGAAGCCTCTGCCCCAGCTGCCCTCTCCTCCTGGCAGGGGAAGCAGAAGGAAGGGCAAATATTGCTCCCGTCCTTAGGTGTGTGCCTGTGTGGTGTTTGCAGGGACAGCTGCAGCCAACCTGTGTGCCGGGCTCCACCCCCCGGCCTGGGCTGCAGCTGTGCTGGGTCTGCGCCCGTGATCCCGGCCTGGGATGGAAAAGCCACTTCCCCTGTTGCCATTTGTTAAAGGAAAACGAGCTGCAGGAGTTGAGCCCTTCACCACACCCCGTGGGACAGACAGACAGAGAGACAGACACCCACACAGACAGACAGACAGACACACACACAGACAGACAGACAGACACACACACACACACACACAGGGGCAGCAGCCGGCTCCAGCCCTCGGTGGGGCTCTACCCTCCGTGTGTGACTCGGCCGCCCCGGGACCACCCTCACCTGCGCTGCTCTGCCGAACACAGGTCACGCACCCCACCCTCGGGCCATGAGACATCAGACCCGCCTGTTTTGAACCCCACTCCGCGGGGTCACCTCTTGTCCTGCTGCGGCCGAGAGAAGCACTGCTGGAGCCCCCGCACAGCCACGGGCACGGGCAGAGGCTGGGACAGGGCTCACGCGAGGCTGTGCCTGGCACAGATCCCCCGCGACAGGCACCAGGCACTGCTTGAGGTGCACTGTGATGTTAGAGCTGTTCTACCACCCTCCTGCAGCCCAGCACGGTGCCTGCCAGGGCCGAGGCTCCCCCCGGCTGCCCCTTGCCCTGCGCCTTGCACAGAGCCCTGGGCACAAGGCGTGCAAAGGCTCTTGTCCTGCCAGGGCCCCCGCATGGCAAACGCCAACCCCAGCTCCACACCACGGCCCCGCACGGCCAGAGCTGGCTGTCCCCGAGGTCCAAGTGGTGACTGCGACCCCGGCAGAGCCACCCCTGCCGCAGCTTTTCACGGGAGTGATGCAAACCCCCCCAAACCCGCAATGCCCAGAGAGGGGCTGTGCAGGCGGGGGCTGAAGGACTGAGGAGCGCTGCACCCCATCCCCAGAGCATCCCTGCATCCCCACAGCATCCCTGCATCCCCACAGTATCCCTGCATCCCCTCAGCATCCCTGCATCCCCACAGCCTCCCTGCATCCCCACAGTATCCCTGCCCGGCCGGGGAGAGTGGGGCTGGGGGGGCTGGCGGGGCCGGGAGCCGGCGGGAGGGGGCTGAACAAGGCTGGCCGGCATTGGGCGAGGGGCAATTGCTGCTGGGGATCTCCTCCGATGGCTCTGCTCTTTGCTGGAGCCCGGCGCTGCAGGGGCAGGGTGTGGGCCCGTGGAGAGGGTCCAAAATCTGCGTCAGAAGCTCCTGCACCTCCTGCACCTCCCTCTGCAGCTTCTGCCCCTCCAGCGTCTCCCTGTGCAGCTTCTGCACCTTCGGCTGGCGGGGAGTGGGGTCCTGGAGCCCCCGGGGGCTCCTGGTCTGCCCAGGTAAGCCAGTGGTGGGGCACAGGGGAGCCTCTCCCCGTGGAACCTCGTGTCTGAGGTGGAACCTCCCAGTCTGAGCCTGGGGAGGCCTCTGGGACCCTCCTTCAGGAGCTGCTTCCAGTCATGGATCTCACAGGAGGGGTCTGGCAGCCAGCCTTGCTCACCTCAGCTTCCTCATTTTACGCTGCAGAGAGGTTTCCTTCTGCTTTTAGCACAATGCCATAAACCAAAGGGCCTGGTGCTCCTGGTTCTGCATCACCCAAACCAAACCCAACCCCTCCCTGGAAGGTGTGGGACTTCTGCAGGGCTGGCTGGTTAGGGAGAGGTGGGGTCGCTGCACCACCCGGGGCACCCCTGACTGGCAGGGCCATCCCTGTCCCTGTCTGGCCATGGCAGGTGTCTCCTGGTGTCTCCAGGTGGGTGCATCCATCACCCCCATCCCTGCTGCGGGCGGGGGGCACCACGGCGGGTCAGCTGCCCAAAGTGAACTGTTTCTATTCCATTCCCTGCAGGCAGGAGCCCCGTTTTCCCCAGGAAGGGGCTCCATCCTGAGCAGCTCTGCATCTCCCTGAGGCGCTGGGCGGGGTCACACACCTTGGCAGAGCATCGTGGTGGCAGCACCAGGTACGTGGCTGTGAGACAGAGGTGAGGGCAGCCTGAGCCACCAGCAGCACGTCCTGATGGCAGCTGGCCGTGCCCTCTTGCCTGTGCCCCCCCTGCCTGTCCCCAGCCTCATCCCACACCAGAGCCCAGGAGGAGGATTTTGCCTGCCTGGACGTCGCTGTCGTTGCACCGGTGCCCACCAGGGCTGTGGCAGCAGAGTGCCCCAGCAAGTGATGCCCACGGGCAGGCTGGGCTTTCCCTGCTGGCACCTTGTCCTCCTTTGCCTGTGTTGGGAAGGGGCTAGAATCTCCAGGTGCCATCCCAGCTGGAGAGGGGCACACCATCCTGTAGGAGTGGGCTTCTGAAAGCTGCAGACCCCAAACTTCTCATTTCCCTTGGGTTTGGATCAGGGGAGTGATTCTTCAATCCACTGAGCTGTAATACCTTTATTTCTGGGGGGTGTGTGGCTGCTGAGCAGGGTAAGTGCTCATTACAGGCAGGATGAGCTGTGCGAAGGGAGAGTAAATCAGTGCAGGGCACGTTCAAGAACAGCAAACATGGCCCTTCTGTGCCTCCCCACATGCTGGTTTTTATCTCCTTTTAACATGTTTGTGTTTTTATTTCAGTGGGTCAGCTGTCTTTTAATGGCTGATTATTTTCTGTACTCAGAAGTGAGAAAGTGTATTTTTGTGAGTCTCTCCTGCTTGCTAAAAACTTTAGTGTGGTTAAATTATAAGGAAGATCGTAACACTGCATGTCCTGACACTGCCAGGGGAGGCTGGAGAGGCTCCTCCAGTGCCAGGACACTCCACATAAGGCTGGAGCACAGAGGAGGGAAAGCAAAATGCAGTGATGAGAGCATAAAACACTGATAATGGGCACTGCAGCACTTAGAATACACGAGAAAGAAAATGAGACATTTCCCAGCTCCACTTCGCAACAATTTATTTATTGGGAACGCTTAAAAAAAAAACCAACCAAACAAAAAGAGAATAGAGAAAACCAAACTGATGCACAGACCACCCTATCACATGCTCTACTCTGGGTACAAACTCAGGACTGCTTTGGACACTGGATCTGCCGTGGGGGCCAGAGCCAGGAGGGTGTAGGTGCGAGTGCTTGGGACGAGGTGACACAGGACCCCAGCGTGCCCCGGGAGAGCGGCACCGGCGGGGGTGGTGCAGCTGCAGGTGCCCCCATCTGCCAGAGCCCCGACATTTGTCCCCCCACCTGTGCCTGTGCCAGCTCCCACACAGCGCCCTGGCTCACCCACGGCTGTTCCCCAGGTAAGCCTCCCGCTTTTTTGGGAATTCACCCTCTCCCCACACCCTTCTAACAACCAGCATCCCTTCCAGCTCCCTCCTCGCCGCCTCCAGCCCTCTCCGCTCCCGGTGGGCTGGCTGGGGAAGAGGAGGGAAGGGGTGGGAGGCAGCAGGGTTAGCTTTGGCCGAGGCAGCACCTCTCCCCACCCAGCCCACCTGAGTTTCCAGCTGGTGCCGCTGCCCCGGCCCCGGGCGGCCGGCTCAGCACACGGAGCAGCTGTTGGTCTTGTTCATGGGCGGCCTGAGCGCCTGCTCCTTGGGCAGCGTCTCCCTCCTCTTGCAGAGCGCGGGGCTGAGCCTGCTGGGCAGGTTCGCTTGCTGCAGCAGCTCCCTGAAGACCTCCAGGACGTTCTCGTTGTCCCTGGCCGAGGTCTCCACGAAGCGGCTGTTCCAGTCCAGCTCCACCAGCGACAGCGCGTCCTCCACCGGCACCTGCCGCTCGCCGCCGCTCTCTGCCTTGTTGCCGACCACCACGATGGGAGGGAACTTGTCCTCCTTCACCTCCAGGATCTCCTCCCGCAGGCTCTTGACGCTCTCGAAGGACTCGGCGTCATCGACGGCGTAGACCAGGGCGAAGGCGTCGCTGTTCTGGATCGAGAGCTTCCTCATGGCCGGGAAGGAGTAGCTGCCGCTGGTGTCCAGGATTTCCACCTTGACCGTGGCCCCACACACCTCGTACTCCTTGCTGTGCAGCTCCTCCACCGTGCGCCGGTGCTTGGGCTCGAAGGTGTCCATCAGGAAGCGGCGGATGAGGGATGTCTTGCCCACGCCGGCAGCTCCCAGGAAGACCAGCCGGACGTGGTTCTTCTCCTTCACCACCAGGGACATGGCTGGCACGGAGGGCACGGGATGCTCCGCAGCTGGTGCTCACCCCACAGGTGTCCCTGGGTGGCTGCAGCCCCGGTGTGTCCGTCTGTCCCTCCTCCCCTGCACCGACTCAGCGCAGCCGGGCAATCGTGGTGCCACCGCTCCGCAAACTTCTCCCGCCTGTTTTGCCGCGGACTCTACAACGCCCAAGTCCAGCTGATTTTTTTTTTATCCCGGTTCCTCTCTGCCATGTGGCACCAAGCCGTCCAATCTGCGTGGGCCGTGGGTGCTGCAGGAGGGAGGGCAGGGAGGGAGGAGAGCGGGGTGCTCCGGGCCAATCCGCGGAGCTCAGTCCTGGAAAGCCGCTCCGGCCCCGCAGCGCAGCGCTGCTGCCGGCAGCGCGGGGAGCCGGCGGCTCCGCGGCCCTCCGGCACCGCCGGCCTCCCTGGGGATGAGCGGGAGCTGCTTGGCGTGGGCTCGCTGGCAGCGGGGACACGCGGTGACAGTCCCCCCCCGTGGGGTGGCTCATGGCCAGGGGCTGGACGGTGGCACCCGCAGCGTTTCTTGCGCTTTCCTGGGGCTGGGGACTTGTGTGCAGACGGGCTCGCTGCAAACGTGCCCAAGAGTTCAGTGAACCGATGAAATATTTGGCTGGAGGGGGAAAATAAGCTCTCCCGTCTGTCATAACCTCCACATCCAGCTGTCAGTTATCCGGTGATTTTTGTGAAATATTTGACCAGGGGGGAAGATAAAGTCTCCATGAGAACGATGCACCGCGGTCTCCGGGAGCAGATGCCGGTGGCTGTGGGAGGAACCGGCCGTGACCCGGGAGTGGGGTTGCTCTGGAGGTGCAGGCTGCCCCATCCAGGTGTGTTTCCTCAGCACTCACCTTCTATTCCATGTTGGAGTTGTCTCAGAAGCTGACTTATGCAAAGTGCAAATACAAAGGGAACTTTCTGTAAAGTTACAAAAAGTTTTTACCCTAAATTTGTGCATATGTGGGCTTTTTTGAGCTTTAATGCAGTTGGTTTTCTTTCCATAGCCAAGTACCAGTTCCAGCACTCAGTTCTGACTGAATTTGTTCTGTTGATTTCAAAACTCTTTTCCCTATAAATATTCCTGCCTCTTAGTTCTCCAATTACTTTTAGATTTTAGCCATGTCAGGAGCTTTCCCTAACTGATCTTATTATCAGGAGAGCCCAGAGATGGTATCAGGGTGAGCAGAGTCCTGTCCTGGTCTCAGCCTGCCCTGGGAGAAGGGGAAGGTTGGGCCCTCAGCAGGACTGGCAATGGGATTGGTGTCCAGTGCTCCGAGGCATCATGTGGTGAAGCTTTCTGGGGACGTTTCCTGAGCCATGAGGAGATCCCAAAGGCCATGCCAAGGACTGAGCTGTGGGAGCTGGAAGGAGCTGAGGGTGCAGAAGATTTGATGGCACAGCCATAGGGCCTCGACAGGCTGAAAACCAGGAGAAGGGGTGGATGAGCAGAGGGTGCAGGGTATAAGCACATGAACAAAGCAGTGATGGTGTTTTGGTGCCTGGTGTGACCTTGGCACCAGTGGATGTGAGGACCCCAAGACAGCGAGGCAGCAGGGCAGGACAAGTAACCTCAAGCCAGCCTTTGGAAGCTGTTTAAAGCCAAATCCCTAAAAAAGAATTTGGTTAATGTTTCTTTGTGCTTAGACAGACACAGTGACCGGGGTTTTCAACAGAGATGAAAGAGGTTTCCCATGGTCCCTCCCAGCTGTTATAGCAAAACTCTGCGAGCTCTCAGGACACACTGAGGGACTGTGATGCCCTTGCTGCCGCTCCTGTTCCCAGCATTTCATTCCCAAGGGCCCCAGAACATGGATCTGTTCAATCTCACAGCACCCAGTGTCTCTCACAGGTGCACAAATGATGCCGAGAGTGAACGAGGAACCCCTGGCAGGAGGGAATGGGAACCCCAGGCTCCAAGGACCCCATCCTGGCTCTAAACCATCCCCGTTACTGCTGGCACCCAGGGAAGGAGCCGTGAGCTGATGGACACGCTGGCAAACACCAAGCAGCAATGCCAACCGTGGAGGGTTTCCAAAATTGTGCTCAGGGAGGTGACCCTGGTGCTGTGTGAGCCAGGACTGGGTCACGTCATGATGTCTGTCCTTGGTCTGGGTCATTTCTGCAAAGGTGGAAGTGTCTCCTGCCCGGTGTGGGCTGGGCACGGGGCCAGGCTGGGCTGTGAGACAGAGAGATGTGGCACTGTGGGCACACACAGGCACACAGAGCCAGGCTCTGCATCCCCAATGATTTTTCACATCACTTGTCTCCCCTCAGTTCTCACATCTGTGCTGCTATGGTTACCGAGAGCCTGAAAGGTTTTAAATCTCCCTCAGAGCAATGGAGGATTTCAGGGTAATCTTGTTAGGAGATGAGCAATGAATATTTCCAAAGGCCTTTTGCATGGATAGCTCGTTCCCTGTGAGCTTATGGCCCCTGACAGCAGGGAAAGCAAAGCAAGGGAGGACTGAGCAGGGAAGGGAAGAGACAGGGAAGGATGAACACACGGACTTGTTTTCCACTGAGCCCTTTGTGTCCAGAGTAATGTCCCTAAAATCTGTATTTTTCAAGGCTGGCCAGCTTGGGTCAGGTATTTTTCTTTCAAAAATAATTATTTCAGTCTGTGTTTCCCCCAGGGAAGGACTCGCAGGGCCTTTACGGGCACTTGGAGTTGTGGACAGTGATGGATGAGTCCTACAGAAAAGCCCTGCATCCCATGAGCTGGGCATCCATCTGCAGGGACCCACCGGGATGGCGAGTGGAGCTGAGATGGTCTGTGACTTTCTCAGGGCTGTGGGAGCGACCAGGATCCATCCCCTGTGGGATTTCATAATCCAGGTGGAGTTTGGATCCTGCTGTGCCCACGGGGACTGGAGCGTGGCAGGGGCAAAGCCTCTGCCAGCAGGGAGCCAGAGCACGCCCGGGGCTGTCCCCATGGCAGAGGGGACCGTGACGCCCCAGGGAGGGAGGGAATGAGGGAGGGAGGGAGGCAGTGACCTGCCTGCAGGGGAGCAGGGGAGGAAAAGAGCCTTGAGTAGGGCAGGGAGGAGAGCAGGCAGCAGGAGGAAGGTGAAGGGACAGCAGCAGTGATGGGCAGGAGCTGGGACAGAGCAGGAGTGAGTTGTGGGTGGGTTTGGGGCAGGTGGAGGCACATCCAGCGTTCACAGGCAGGTCTGGAGCAAGGGGCACGTGGAGATGTTTGTGGTCATCCTTACCCCAGAGCCAGCCCCCTGCAGGGCCAACAGCCACGGAGCAGTGGGACACCCCACGGGGAGGTGAGGGTGGTCCCCAGGGTCCCACTCAGCGTCAGGGCTCAGGCAGAGCCATCAGCCAGGCTTGGAATGCTGGATGGTCCTGCCTGAGCAAAGCCCCCATGGGCTGGGCAACCTTCAGCAGCCAGGAGAGGGCAGTCTGGGACAAACTGCTGGAAAACGGTGTGCGGGCTACTGCTTCCCACCGTGTGTTGGTGGGAGAGAACTGGTGCAGAGGCCAGGGAGGCGCAGGGACAAGGGCAGAGGAGGGGGCCGGACCCCTGCTCCTGGGAAAAGCCTACAGCACTTGGTACAGGAGAAACCCCGGGATCTGCTCCCCTCTCGCTGCTGTTTGCTACCAGGAACGTGGGACACTGTGGTGCCTCTTCTGTCCCTGAGGCAGCCCACAGAGCGCCACTGCTGGAGGGGCGTGAGGGGAGCTCTCCCGAAAAACATCCGAATGTCCTGACAAGGTTTGCAACATCTTTTACATTCATTTTCATTTCACTTGCAAGCTTATGCTTGGTGCCTTAAAGCGACTGAGCGAGGGGGAAGCCAACGAGAGCAGAGGACCCCTTCCCGCTGGCCAAGTGCTCCCCTGCTCAGCTGCCAGGACGGCTCTGCTGCTGCTGCTGCTGCTGCGAGATGTAAGAAGGACAATTTGCACCTTCAGGAACAGCCTGTGCTGTGTCTGGATGTGTTTTTGGGGAGCTCACATCTCAGAGCTCGGCTGTCACGGTTCACCAGGGCCGGTGGCTCCAGTGTTCTCGGGAGCTGCTGGTGCCGGGCGCTGCTCCAGTCCTGCACACCGTGCCCAGATCAGCACTGCTGGTCACACACAGGGTGGCAGGAGCCCTGGGCCTTGCCCATTGCTCGCAGGCACTGAAGCATCGTTATGGATGTGGTGGTGAGCAGTTTGCAGCACCGTGATGCATTCCCAGGAGTCTGAGCCAGCTTCTGGGAGCTGCTGGAGCTGATACAGCACCGGCTCCTGTGGTGGGGTACCCAGTGGCCCAGCAGTGCCTTTGCACCCCAAAACAGGACACAGTGGCAGTGCTCACAGCCTGGGGGGATGCTTCCACCCCACCCCACCCCACCCGCTCATGCCCCTGCCTCCTGTTGCTGCCCATGGTTAAATTCAAGGTGGGTGTGAGAGCAGCTGCATTTCCCGCTGGGTTTTCTGGTGTTCCAGCTGAGGTGGTGAGAAGGAAGTGGGCAGTAAGGAGGAACCCCAGCAACACCATCTGCACCGCCTGGTGTGTCCCCAGCTGCTGCCCGTCACAGCCTCGTGGGGTGAATCATCGCCTCTCCCACCTGGAATGAGCCCTGGAATGGGTGGGAGACCAGGAAATCAGGAGAAGGGAGGAGAGGGCTGGCAGCAAGGTGCTGCCTGCTGTGCTGTGGGCAGGGCAAAGGGCCAGGCCGGGCTGTGTGAGACACAGGAAGGGACAGGGTCAGCGAGGCAGGTCCTCGCCCTGGAGTGGGCACAACCAGCTGCACCCGAGAGGGTTAAACCTGCCGCTCCAGGAGATTAAATCCAAATGGCCCGTGATTTAGCGACAGGTGAGAGGAGAAACCCGAACCTCTGTAGCTTCCACCCCCACTCTGGAGGGGAGGCACAGCCCTCCCGGATGCATAGATGGATCAGCCATCCGTGGTGCTCCTGTCTGGAACAGCGTGTGGCCGCACGGATCCTGTTCCCGGCACCGCTGGGGCACCGCGGGGTCCCCGCCACGCCGAGTGGTCCAGCCCCAGGTTTGGGGGTGCTTGGGGGTACTGGCCCCAGGGAGGGTCACGCCAACCCCAGCTCCTGCCTGCTGACCCCCAGGGCCGTGCGGGGTCAGAGGCAGGAGTTGGCTGTGAGAGGAGGGGGCTGAGGGTCTCCCGTAGCCCCAGACTGGGCGTCAGGGGGAGGGAGGAGGAGGAGGAGAGTGGGGCTGGGTTTGGGATGCTCAGTGCCACTGAAGGGGGCACGGGAGGAGATCCTTGCTGGCATCACTGATCACTTCAGGGAAACTGAATCCTCATGGCACATGTCCTGCTGGTCCAACTCACAGCCAGGCCCATGGAAGCCAACGTCACCTGTGCTGCCACCAGCAAGGAAGCTCAGCCCTGGGGTCACGGCTGTGGCCCCCAGTTTCAGGCATAGGGACAGCGGGAGCTGACCCTGGCATGGGAGCTCTCCACCTCATCCATCCTCCAGGTGGCCTCTTCCGTGCCAAAGAGGCCATCTGGGGTCTGAAACCCCACGCTGACCCCAGGCCCATTTCCTGCCGCAGCCCCTGCTCCCCCCACCGAGGCTCCGGCGCTGCTGGGGCGGGCGGGGAACCACGGACAGCCTGTACTAGACATCCTCGGGTAACAAAATCCAGTCTTCCCGTAAACAAATATCTTGCTGAGGACTAAAGGGATTTAGTGCAGCTGTTCTCAGGCTCAGAGGAGTTTCTATAACATCTCTTATCTTGCTCTGGCCGGGATTACTGGCTGAAGCAAAGAGTTCGCCTCTCTTCGGGCCACCAACACGGCTTTCCTTGGGTGACACGGGGTGACACAGAGCTCTCAGGTCATCAGGGGATGAAATGTGTGATGCCAAAGTCTCCTGCAGCCCTGAGGTGCCAAGGGGGAGCAGAGCTTCAGCCCACCCCATTCTGCAGCAGGCTGCAGAGGCTCCAGTGTTCCCAGTGCCTGGCTCTGCCCAGCTTTGCCCACTGCAGTGACACTGAGGAGTGAAGCCCAGACCTGACATGTGCCTTAACCTCTGAAGACATGAGATATGGCTTCATGTCAGTGCTGATCCACTCAGAGGGCCAGTAAAGCCAGTAAATACTGATGGGGTGTTCCAGGGTACGTGAGCAGCCAGTTTCCTGCACGCTGCTCTGAGCAGGACTGAGCCTCCTCCATGTGGGATTGAATCCTGAGCCTCTTCCGTGTGGGATTGGATCCTGAGCCTCCTCCGTGTGGGCTTGGATCCTGAGCCTCCTCCGTGTGGGCTTGGATCCTGAGCCTCCTCCGTGTGGGCTTGGATCCTGAGCCTCCTCCGTGTGGGCTTGGATCCTGAGCCTCCTCCGTGTGGGCTTGGATCCTGAGCCTCCTCCGTGTGGGCTTGGATCCTGAGCCTCCTCCGTGTGGGCTTGGATCCTGAGCCTCCTCCATGTGGGACTGAACCCTGAGCCTCCTCCCATGGGGCTGCAGCCCAAGGCAGGGGTGCCTGGGCTGGGGACGGGCAGGATGCTGAGCCCATCCGTCCACCCACCTTTGGCCACTGAGATTAAATCAGTGCAGGCAGAGACAGGAGGCTCCGGGCTGTCTGACTGATGTTATCAGGGGCATGAAAACCCCAAATCAAGACCTTGCTGTGCTGGGTTTGGGGTACAAGGCGGGAAGGAGAGGGAGAAGAGCCAGGAGCAGATGCTGGGGGAACAGGGATGCTGACAGCTCAGTGGGACTGGATGTGAAAGAGGGATGAGGACAAATGGTACAAAGTGTAATAGCACGCACTGAGGCAGGATTGCAGAGGTGAACCTGGCCATGCATCTCTGGATACAAGTCCTAGGTGCACAGGCAAGGGATTTCCAGGAGAAAAATAGCAAATTAGGTAAGAACATCCCTGAAATACGCCGCAGGATCCTGCTGTTGTCCAAGAAACTTAAATGTGAAGTGAAGAGAGGAGTTGTTCTGAAGCTCAGAGAAAGCCTGGCACCCCTGAGGGTTGGCTGAAGGGACCTGGGGGGGGCAGGAGTGGATATGTGGCTTCTCATGGCAGTGTCAGAAGGAGATGGGATCTTCAGCAGATCCACGGAATTAGCACAAGGTCAGGTGTGATGCTGGCAGGAGATGCCCTGGACTCAAGAGACAGGAGCACAGAAGGGGGTCCTCGCCCATTTTTTTCGCTCCTGCAGCCCGGACTGAGCCGGTGACCGAGCCTGTCACCGAGGCTGTCAGGGACGCTGCAGCCATCCCCACACCTTGGCTGGGCTCCCAGCAGCCGGGCTGTGCTCCTGCCTGGAGCAGGCCTGGCAGCCCAGCCTCCCCCGACCCGTGTCCTGCTGGGAGCAGCGCTCCGTGCCAGGCCCGGTGCAAAGGCAGACGTGATGCTCTCGCCCTCAAAACCAACTGCTTTTTTTTTTTTTTTTTTTTTCCCCTTCCAGAGTGTATGAAAATGTCACGTTGTAAACAACCCCCAGCGCTCTGGCTGCCCGGGGCTGCCTGTCACTGCCCGGCGGCCCTTCCCTGCTCACTGCACGGCCTTCACTCCTCGGGCCTTCGTGTCACAGGCCCCAGCTCTTTCCCCGGTGACTTCTTGTCCTTAAATGACCACATAAACTTCACACCATGGGGCAGAAGTGACCTCAGTGATGTCCTGGATCTGAGCTGATTATTGCTGTAGACACATTTATGGTCCAAACTGCTCCTTCACTTTCAGGGCACGAAAAAGGACAGATTTAGCCAAAAGCAAGGTTAAAATAAAATGAGGTTTGCATTCATTTTACAAGGGAGTTGATGTTCCCTGTGAATGCGCAGGTCCCACGGTGTTGGCTGGGGGATGAGGGACCCTGGGTGGCAGCTCCTCGACGGCAGCCCTCAGCTGTGGAGTCTCAGCGTTTTGGTCTGGCTGCCCCCAAAACCTCTCGCCTGGTGGGTTCAGAGGAGGAAACCTCCGCCCATCCCCACTCCCCATCACCCCCTCACCAAAGCCATTGTCGCTGTAAGAGCTCCTGACAGCCCTGCCCGGACAGCGCCGTCTCGGCTGCGCAGCCTCTGCCGGGGGCTGCAGCGCAGCCGCCGCCTGTCAGGACATCTCATGTCCCTGACATATTTCCTGTCGGGGAGTATCAGCAGCAGCCGGCCCTGGCCGTGCCCAGGGGCACCATCCTGCTGAGCCCCTGCACACCCGGCTCCGTGCTGGCGCCCAGCTTCTGGCGTCCACACAGCTCCTGAGCTTTTGGTTTCCCCGGATTTTTGCTTGGAAGGAATGAAAGTGATGCTGGTGAGTCATAAAACGGCACCTTCCCCGGGCTGCCTGTGGTTGGAGTCTGCTGCCATGGGGCTCTCCCTGCCCCAAAGGATGAGCTGCGCCATGTCCCAGGTTTGCAGGACACTCCAGTCACCTGTAAAGGAGCTGGGAACGAGGAAAGTCCCCTTTTGTGATGGGTAACTGGGCAAGGGCGTCCCTCCGTGAGCAGAGACATTGGGGACTGACCCCAGCAGGACTGGCTGCCAGCTGAGCCAGGAGGAGTGATCCCAGAATCATAGAATCATGGAATCGTGGAATCATGAATTCACAGAATCGTGGAATCATGGAGCCATGGAGCCATAGAGTGGGTTGGGTTGGAAGGAACTTCGCAGATCATCTCATTTCAACCTCCTGCCGTGGGCAGGGATGCCACCCACCAGATCAGATTGCTCAGGTGATGCCCTGGGACTAAAAGATGAAGAGCCCGAAGTCACATTTGCAGGAGGGGAGTGGAGGGCAGGGGACATTGCAGACCTGGGGACATGGCAGGACATGGGGGTTCAGGGCTCCCCTCCCTGCAGGGCTGGAGGGAATGGCTGCAAGATGTGGTGGCTCCTGGCATCAGAGCCTTTCCCAAGTGCCTGAGCAGAGCTCTGCGGCTCTTCCCTGGCTCTGAAGATGGGGAGTGATGTGCACTTCCATGAGGCTCCCCCGGCATCGGTGTGAAGCAGAGAGGAGCTGGCAGAGGTAAGCCACCCTACGCAGCTGCTTTATGCTCAAATTCGGGTTTCGTTTCTGTCAAGGCCACTGTGGCTCCAGTGGCACCACGAGGGGAGGGAATGCTGATCTAACACTGGGATCTGAACACCTCTTCCCATGCCCCAGGCAGGGCTGTGGGTCAGCCAGGCCCTCCCGAGCCCACTGCCTGCATTTTCCTTGTGCAGTGACCCGTGTGGGTGCTCCTGTCCTTCCCTCCTCTCCCTTCCTACAGCACTGGGAACAATTGCTGTATTTACCCAGAGCTGATGGATGGGGCTCCTTGTGCTGGCGCTGGCCAAGTTCCTTCTGGTCTCACAGCAGGAATGTGGGGAGGGAAAAAAGTCCCAGCCTTCAATCCACAGCTGCAGCTCCTCGGCTCCATCCCTCTGACCAAGTGCTGCAGGCTGGGCAGGGAATTGCTAAAAACCTCTGCAGGAGCTGCTGCGAGGACAGGGAGGTGACATCTGGTTTTACAAGGTAAACTGAGGCAAGGAGAGCAAAGCACTGCTGTATCCACCCCCCTCATGGAGCCGCTTCTCTGAAGGTGAAAATAAATGTGCAAAGCTCCAAAATTCCAACTGTCCCTTGGGCTGCAGTAGAGAGACATCCCCAGGGACTGCAAGCCCCCAATAACAGCCCCCACTGCCCCTCAAGACCCCCCAGCCCCTCAATGACACCCCATCACTGCCTCGACCTGCTGGGGGGCGAGGGGTGACCTCCCACTTGTCCCCTGGGCCCACCCACACCCAGCAGCACCACTGGGAAATCTGCTCCAGCTCAGGGAGGGTCAGAGAGGCAAATTCCGGGAATAACCTCTGAGCACTTGTCCCTCCATGTAACCCGGTCTGTGGAGGGGTCCCTGCCCATGGCAGAGGGTTGGAATTAGATGAGCTTTGAGGTTCCTCCCAACCCACACCAGTTTGTGACTCTATAGCAGGGGCTGCTGGTCTCTGTGGGCAGGCTCACAGCGGTGAAGTGTTTTCCTGGTATGGATGAGAGGAAGGAGCCCCAGGAGCAGACAAACTACAGCTGCAACAGGCAGAAACCCCCACGGTTTCATTCCTCAGAGCTGACTCTGCCATTCCAGCCTGCCCATCGCACAGAGAGCAGCAACCCAGTTCCCTCCAGTACCCTGCCATTTCCCAGGTGATGTGCCGTGAGTCACCGGAGCCCGGGAGGGGGGCGGGCAGCATCCCGGGAAGTGGGCAGGCAGAATCCCCCCGCCCTTGCCGTGCGTGACGCCGAGCTGTGACAGCCCGAGCCCTGCCTTTGGGTTCGGGAGCACCTCCCAGGGACCGAGGCTGTGCCAGCAAAGCTCACAGCAGGTCCCCACCAGCACGGCCACCTCCACGGGCAGCTCTGGCTCCTGCAGAGTCACCGTGAGTGAGTGGCTCAGCCCAGCCCAGCTCACACTTGCTTGTTAGAGAAGAACCATCCAGACTGAGCCGTTCCTTCAAGGGTGCTGCTGTTTGTCACTCTGTCACATCCACGCGGCGCGAAGGCAGCGCCGTGAAGCGTAAATGACACGTTCTGGCAGCTGACATCTCCAGGAAGAGTTTAGCATGAAGACAAACCAAGCCTACGGTGAGCGAATGCTCCCGAGCTGCCACCCCACAGCGCCCAGGACGCTCGTGATGCCAAACAGAAGCAAACAAAGGCGAGGGTTTGTCCTGGATCCGCATGACAAGTGCCAGCGGTGCGGGGCGACCTGACACAGCCAGATGTGTTTGGCAATCCTCTGGCTCGTAAATTGGATTTGCTGCCGCCGTGTCACGCTCCAGATGGCACGGGGTGTGCGCCCTGGTGTCGGGGTGGGGGGCACTGGGGCGTGGTGAGCCTCGGGCAAGGGCTGGCATCGGCTCCTGCCTCCAGTGGACTCGGATAAAGAGGGGTGGCCAGGGCTGTGCTCACCTGTGAGTGAGGGGGGAGTGTTTGCACACTCGTGGGGGGGGTTGTGCACAGGCTTTGCAAAATAAAACCGTGATTGCAAAGCCACGGTGCCAGCGCTGAGCAAAGGCAGGACAAGGCACACTGCTGAGGACGGGCTGCAGGGATGTCCCTCAGGGAGCTTCCAGTCACTTCTCCCTGCTGTCTGCTCCATCCTGCCTTGTTTAGAGCCCACCCCCTCCATTTTCCACCCCATAAATGTATTTTCTTATATGCGGCAGGTAGAGGAACTTTGTAAAGCTCATGTTCGAGGACATGGCTGCTGTCCTCCCCCACCCAGCACCGGGAAGGCAGCGTGGGATGCAGGGCTGGAGAGGGATGCTGTGCCCAGGGAGGGATGCTGCTCCCAGGACGATGGGAACTCACTGCCCAAGCCCCCGGGAGTCTGCACTTTAGAAGGCATTACATCCTTGCCAAGAGGGCCCTCAGGAGCTCAGGAAAAGCACTCACATTTTCAGGGGGTTAAATTTGCCCGATCAGTCCCGCTGCAGCCTGGCACTGGTTCAGCTCCAGTGTCCCTCTGCCCTCAGCTCCAAGCTGAAAACGCTTTCTCTCGGTGGCACTTTCCATGGAGCTGCAAACCACAGACAGCTCAGATTTATGACTTTGCCCTCCCTGAACCAGGAGACCAAAACCTGTGGGATGAAGGCAGCAGCTCTTCCCTTGCTCTGCCCTCGCTGGCTGGGTTTGGGCTCTCCAGGTCCCTGCCAGCGGTTTTCCCTCAGCCTCTCCCAGTGAGCACTGATCCAGCAGCATCCCCTGGATGCCTTGGGGGCTCTCTGGGGATGCCAGCAGCTCCTGACGTCCATGGCCTGACTCAGAGCCCTGAGGCCCTGCCTGCTCCATCCCCATCCCTGCCTGCCCTGGGATGTCCACGCTCTCCTGTCCCTCCTGGGGGAGGCTGGGGTGTGTGTGTGCCAGACGTCACTCCAGGTCCCCACAGCCTTCCTCCTCATCCTCAATGGGCTCTTCGGACTGGTTTCTAATCCAGGCTGTTCATCCCTGGGATGGGTTGTGGCTGCTGTTCAGGCTGGGCTGGAGGAGCAGGTGCCAGGGACTCCTGGCCACTGTCCACTGAGAGCCCTGGGGTGGCTGCAGGCACCACCAGCTCCCCAGCATGGCACAAACTACAGCAGCTTTCCAACAACCTGCTGCCTGTTTTCCCCTGACCTGCTTCATGCCTGCTCTCCCTCCTTCATTAGCACTCATCCCCCTCCTCATTCCCCAGCAGCTCCACATGGGGTCCTGTGCCCGGCTCTGTGCAAGTCCCAGCAGCCCGTCCTTGGCCCCCAGGGCAGAGCCCTGCTCCCCGAGGAGTGGCCCAGCACCATTCCCAGGGATGCAATTCCAGACCCACAGCTCTACCTCACTCCCACAAGCGCCTCTGCCCCCAGCCGGGGCAACCTCAGAGGGCAAAGCAAAATAAACATGGAACAGCACCGCAGCCCTTGAGCCTCAACACGTTTGTTCTTCTGTTTTAGGAGGCAGAGAGCCAGCACTGCTGCTGTCACACACTCTGGGATCCAGTGCCATGCTCTGGGATCCCTCCCCACGGCTCCCCACGGCAGTGTGTCCCACGGGGGGACGGCCCATGGCTCAGTGGGGTTTTGGGAATCTGCTCGCACAGATTGGTGTCGCTGCCCCATGGCCCTCAGGGGAAGGACCTGGAGGTGTGGCTGCCAAGTCCTGCAGGACAACTGCCATGGTGCCAGGAGGGCTGGCTGGGCCAGGCTGGCGTGTCTGCCCTCACACCAGTGCTCCACTGGTCCCAGTGTGGGATGGGGCTGGTGGTGCCTGCTGCTCTCACTGAGTGCCAGCCACAGGGCCACCACTTGGGCTGTGCCTGGGGGCTGGGATGCTCCAGCTCCAACCTCCCCCTGGACAGCAGCTCCAGCCACTGCTTGCCGAGATCCTGCCTCATTCCAGGAGGGGAAAGCTGCTGCTTATATCTGGAGAGGTCTCCTTGTCCCAGCGATGGGATTTGCCATTCCTCCTCCTCCTCAGTTCTTTGCAGCTCCTCTGAGCAGCATCCAGGGCCCAGGAGAGGCGGGTGGAGAGCAGGCTCCCTCCTCTCTGTGGCACAGCAGAACATCAAATATCTTCAAAGAGAATTGCTCAGGCAGCTGCACCCGTCGGATACGGATGGTCCTGGGGGGCCCCGGGTGCTGCAGCTCTGTTGGGATGAGCAGGGAAGAGTTACTGGGTGGACTGGAGGGGCCCAGTGACCTTGCCCTGGGTGATGTCCCTGCCAGTGCTGGGCAGCGCCAGCCCTCCTCGAGGGGAGCTCACGTGATCCTTCCCTGCTTCTTTTCTTGTTGAGTTCTTGTGAAAGATGAATAAACACCCACGTCTGTGGCTGCCCAAGGCTGGCTCAGGGCATCAGTGTCATCGTGCAAGAGTGCCCTGGCTGCTCTTGGGGCAGGGATGCAGGCAAGGCTGCTGCAGAGGGGCTGAAGGAATGGGTGATGGAGAGTGGGGCCCTTCCCTTGCTCAGGAAATTTAGAAGAGACCATGTGGAGGGCAGCCTCCACCCGCAGCTGGCTCCTCTGTGGGGCCAGAGCTGCCCTGGGAGCTTTCACCCCCAGAGTGACTCATGTTCAGCAAGAAAAATCTTCTGTCTGCTTTGCTTGGGTCTGGTCTGGGTGTCGATGGGTGCTGGGGTCCTGCAGGGCCCCCACCCCAGCTGTGCTGGCCCTGTGGAGGGGCTGAGCCCGGGGTGGGCACACGGGGTTGTGCTGGTGCCAGTGGCCAGGTGGCATCGCCACAGCCTGGTCCTGGTGTGCCGCTGTGCCCGGTCAGCCCTCACCCCAGGACAGCGAGCCTTGGAGCCAGGCAGGGGCTGCACTCGTGGCTGGGGCCTGGCCGTGCTCGGCTGGCACAAACCGTGATGGGAGGAGGGCTCTGGGAGCTGTTGTGGAACATCCAGCACTGCCTGATGAGGGATTTCGGGGAAATCCACCGGAGCAAGAACAGCCCATTAAGGGCTGTATTTACAGCAGCATGTCCTGCTCACAGAGGCAGAAGGGCTCTGCAGGTCCAGCGGGATGTGGCCGGAGCTGCTGGAGATGTTTGGCCTCTCCAGGCTGGAGGGAACGGCAGCAGCTTCAATGCCCTGAGCTGCCCATCACTCCCCAGGGCCGGAAAAGCCCCAGTGCCAGCCGTGGGGAGAGGAGCAGGTTCTGCCCTCCCTGCTCCGCCACACACATCTTGGACCTGAGAGACCTCCAACCCCTTTGCTGCTAATTCAGCACCTCCAAGAAGAGGCAATATGTTATAATAATAAATACTATTGTAATAAATAACTATGCAAAGGCAAAAATACTTGAGAAAAATTTTGTTTTGCCATGCCTTCAAGGCTCTTTTTTTTGGGAGAACTTGTATTTTCAATTCCCATCATTTTCACTGGGTTGTTCCTCTTCCCATCTCCCTTTCCCTGGTGAAATCGTGCTCGTAATTAAACTTCAGTGTTTGGACACAGCCCATTGCAGCTCATGGGCAAATTCATACTGGAGCCAAGAAATAGGCAGGATATTTTTTCACTTCTACAGTGTTTCTCCCAGCAGATCCTCAAGGGTTTTCTCCAGTGTTGATTAATTCTCTCAGGACTCTTGGGAGCGGCAACTGTTCAGGAAGATTCTCAGCAGGATGGTGCCTGGAGGTCAGCGGAGCATCCCCTTGGATGGGGCTTGAGCAGGGCACAGGGAGAGGGTCTGGGGGGACCTGGGGGTGCCCCAGCCTGGGCCCCCTGTGGGTCTGGAGTGGTGGCTGCTCCCCGCACAAGGTGCTCCCCTTGCTGGGGGGGTCACACGGGGCCCCTGCCCTGTTTGTGGCTCCCAGTACGGACCAGTGCTCTGGAGCAGCAGGGACCGGGGGGTCGGGGCAGCCCCAGCTCCACACCGAGCCCCTGGCACAAGGCACAGTGTCCCCTCCCCGGGCAGTGGGGGCAGTGTTCCAGCCTTGGTACCGGGGACAGTGTCCCCACCCTTGCAGCAGAGGCAGCGTGCCCCCTTGGCAGCGGGGACAGTGTCCCCCCCTGGCACCAGGGGCAGTGTCCCCTCCTTGCAGCACGGACGATGTCCCCACCCGGCAGTGAGGACAGTTCCGCCCCTCTTCGGTACCAGGGACAGCGGGGACAGTGCCCCCCCGGGAGCGGGGAAAGGGGGGACAGGGTCCGCCGGGCAGCGGGGACAGTGGGGACAGCGGGGACAGTGCCCCCCCGGGAGCGGGGAAAGGGGGGACAGGGTCCGCCGGGCAGCGGGGACAGTGGGGACAGCGGGGACAGTGCCCCCCCGGCAGCAGGGACAGCAGGGACAGTGACCCCCCGGCAGCAGGGACAGCAGGGACAGTGTCCCCCCGGCAGCCTGCGGGTGCCCGGGGCCGTGCGTGGGCTGCTGGCACCATCTAGTGGGGTTTGTGCGGGCACCGGCTGTGCCGCGGCCACCCGTGTCCCTGCCCTGTCCGCGGGGCACCAGCACGGCCACGGACCCCCCCTCGGGGGGGTCTCCCCTCCGTCCATCGGTTCTACCCGCGGCGCTCGGGTGGGTGGGTTTGTGCCCGACCCCCGCCGGTGCGTGCCCCCCCTGGTGCCAGAGGTGACAGACGGGGTATTTGGGGGCACAGGGGGCTGCCTGCAGAGCTGGGACCCCCAGGACAAGCTCAGCATCGCCCTGGGCTCAGTCTGCTCATCCCAGGGTTGATAACCCCCATGGGGGTGCGAGGGGTCAGCGGGGCACACTGGGCTGTGGGGTGACACCCGCGTGAGTCACTGACCCCACACAGTGGGTCTGGCAACTGAGAGCCCCCCACCCTGGGCCAGGGATCTTCCCCAGCACAGCCAGGACTGGGGGGCCACACAGGGTCCCCCCCGCACTCACTCTTCGACAACCAGGGGGATGTTTCCTGCACAAAATGCCATTAGGAGAAGTGGGAGTGTGTAAACCAGGGGTGGGGACATAGCTGGGGCTGGGTAGTGGGCAGGAGGAAGTGTGTGTAATATTGACTTGTTTTTCCTTTTGTTTCTTGCCCTTTTTCTCCTTTCTCTTTCTGCTCTTTCTCCTTCTCCTCCATTTCCTGTTTTATTTGCAAGCAGCTCAAAGCAGAGTCCCCAGGTGTGGGGCAGTGCTGGGTCACAGCAGCATCCCAAGCCCAGCAGCTGAGGGATGTTGGGAGCCAGGACTCCCCACAGCCAGCACTGGGCTGCAGCAGAGGGGCTCTCAGGGGTCAGTCACCTGCCTCTCAGGAGCTCTGCAGGCATAAAAGAGTTTTACACCGAGTTCAGAACCAGCTTTCCTCAGGCAGCGGATCCAGAATCTCCAGTGAGTTCTGCTTTCCAAGTGCAACACCTCCATAAGCTCCTCTACCCTCAGGCTGCCCATCCCGGGGGGAGCTGCCCCGCTCAGGTCACCCTGTGGCACAACGGAAGGCTCCATCAGCACTGAGAAAAGCCTGAGATTTATTAATTTGTGGGTTTGTTAGGCCAGGAGTGTCGGGGGAAGCCCAGCTCTGTCGCTCTTAGTCCCCGTTTCCACAGCCTCCCCTGTGGATGGGGGAAAGGGCTGAATCAGACCTGGCCCCAAATCCGGGATCCCTTCCCTGCTCCCCTTGGCCTGTGGCTGCCGGGTGCCCCCAGGGCACCAAGGCTGACAGCACGAAGGATGAATTCAGCAGGCAATAAAGGAAAACCAAGTTGCAAAATCCTGACATTCTATTCCTCAGCAACCAGACCCTATACACCAGCATGAGTTAGCGAAATAAAATAAGTGCTTTCCTCCCCTTCCAAAAAAAACCGGGAGATGACAACTTTTTTTTTTTTTTAGAGCCTGAGTAGTGCTGGCTGATGATGACCTTGGAAAGCCAGCCAAAACCTAACGCTTCCGGCTGAGCATTTGTCTCCCGCGGCAGCATTAAGCAGCCCCCGCCCTGGGAAGAGGCTTCACAGGAGGCTGTGCCAGCCTTGCGCCTTCCCCCGGGGCCGGGCAGCCCCCGGGGATGCAGCACGGGGCCAGCGCCGCGCGGGTCCCCGCGGCACAGCCAGCACGGAGGAGAGGGCTCTGCGCGCACCCGGCCCTGCCCGGGCGCTCCCAGGGTGGCAGAAGCCCTCTGTCCATCACCATTTCCCCCTGGCTGCCCACCCCGAGCACGGAACCAGCCGACCCTGTGACGCGCTGGAAGAGCGAGTGGTCCTGGCTGCTCCCGCAGGGCTCGCAGGTGCAGCGAGCCAGGGACAGCTCCTGCTCCAGCAGGAGGGAGACTTGGAAAAGGCATTTCAGGAACCCTCACCTGGGGGGACTGAGAATGTACAGGCAAGCAAGGCAAGCCACGTTTGCACATGGAAGGACAAGCAGCTCCCTGGAGAGCAGGGAGCCTTCAGCTTTGTGGGGAGCAGGGAGGGCTGGCAGGGGAGGCAGGTATTAAAAACCAGGTGAAATTTCTTCCAGGAATTTTGCTTTGTCTCACAAAAATCCACAAAAAACACGCTCAAATCCAAACCACGCATTTCAACCAGACTGACCCCTCTCCTAGAGGAGCTGTCTGGAGCAGCCCCGACCTGAACTGTTATCACCTGCCCAGCTCGAGGAGGGGCTAAGGCTCAGTTTTATTTAATTGCCATTTCAGAGAGCAGCTCTGGCCAGGAAAAGCACTTTCCCTCCCTCCCTGGGCACAGCCCAGGTGACCAGCAAAGCCACCTCCTGCTATGACACCTTCTCAAGGACTGCTGCATCCAGTAGGGTCCCGAGCAGCAGAAAGCAGGTCCATTGTGTTATTTTGTGCTGGCATAAAAGTATCGACCACATGTGAAAACTCAAAGTAGGTCAGGTAGCCATCTGGTCTTGCTGACAGACCTCCAGGACCACGGTTAAAGATTCTCATTTTAGAAACTTCGCAGCTTGGATAAAATTTGAAAGATCAACCATAAAGATGTTTCAGCCTCTGCTCCAACTCCAGGAGTTAGAAACACCACAGTGTGACGTTTATTGGCTTCTGTTTTAAAAATAGCTAAAGCTTANACAGTGTGACTTGGCTTCTGTTTTAAAAATAGCTAAAGCTTAGTCTACTTCTCCTAATTAACACCCTTCATTTCCTGAATGTGATTGTCTCAGCCTCCTGCCTGAGGTGTCAGTGGTGAGGGCAGCCAAGGAGCCCATCCCTCCACAGCACACTCAGCATTCTGAATCCAGCACATAAAATAACCTGGAAGCTTTGCAGCAGCAGAATGAAATTAAGACACTGCCCCTTTTTTTTTTTTTCCAAACAGTTCACATTTATTGATAACAATAAAAAAATCTTTTAAAGACTATCTGTATTTCATTACCAAGAATGAGGTATTATGTATACAAAACATTTACAGAATTTGATATGCAGTTCATGAGGAGAGACAGGGAAGTGAAGGACACTGATAACAGGAAAAGTGCCAACAGAAGAGTCGTTGGCTGAGAGAAGGAAGAGCAATATCACACAAAGAAAGACCAGGGCATGGGAAATTAATTAGTCAGACTGCAGTGATCAAGTCATATTGCCACAGCACTTTGCTCAGAGGAAGATTAACTATTGTTTTTCTGGAATTTTATCTCCCCAGCTGTTTGTGCTGTCATGTGCTTTGAGCTCTAAAAGATGTGTTAAGATCAACAGCAGGAAAAACCCAAAGTGCCACTTTTGAGCCAGCTCAAGTGAAAAAACAAAATCTAGATCTTCAGACTTGAAAAGGGACTGCAACTCAAAAAGGTCTACAAAGCCAGACACCTCTGGACAGATGTGAAGTGTTGAATGGAGCAGATTCTGTACAGTTGTCAGCAAAATCGCCATCTGAGAGAGAGAGAGAGAGAGAGAGAAAGAGAAAGGGGACCATCTTCAGCCCTTGCAGCCTGGTAAATGGGAAGAAATGCCAAGAGCCACGAGTGTGTCAGCAGGTGACCCTCACTGTGCTCCAGCTGCACTCCCTGCCCTGGGAATACTGGTTCGTGGTGTCAGGAATCCAGGAGCAGCCCCGGAGCCGCAGCCCGTGCACGGCTGCTGTGCAGACACGGGGTGGGAGCTGTGTGACACCAAAGCAGTGCCTGGCTCACCCAACAGCCCACCTGGCAGCCTAAGTAACAGCCTAACCTCCATCTTCAACTTCTGAGTACTAAAAAAGCTCCAAAACAGACCATTTTGGTTCCGTTTCAGGAGACTGGTCTGTCAGCACCTCCGGTACTGGAACACTTGTCAGCCACAGCCAGCACTGGGCTGCAGCAGAGGGGCTCTCAGGGGTCAGTCACCTGCCTCTCAGGAGCTCTGCAGGCATAAAGGAGTTTTACACTGAGTTCAGAACCAGCTTTCCTCAGGCAGGGGATCCAGAACCTGGAGTGAGTTCTGCTTTCCAAGTGCAACACCTCCGTAAGCTCCTCTACCCCTCAGCCAAGACAGAGCCCATCCCACTTCCTAGCAGGGATTGAGGCCAGCACAGAAGCTCCTTGTGCCTGGGTGGACAATTTAGCTCTACAAGGGTAAGGAAAGACCAAGCAGGGTCTAACTGTGCAAATCCTGCTTCATTTCAGACCAAAATCATCTCTGCTCCACTGCCAGGTGTGGTCTGTAGTTGTCTGACAGCCTTTGCTCAGCACTTCAGTCTTTGGAGCCTTTTGCTGTGCACAGGCAGAGGGCTCGAGGGGGAAGAACACCTGAACAGAGTTCAGCCAGAGTCCAGCTTGGGCCTGGGAAGCAGGGACAAAATCCCAAATGGTAGGTCACCTCTGGCAGTGGCAACAGTGAAAATGGTGCAAATCCTTAGAGCATCTTCTCCTGTATCACTGAGAGGGAAGACCCCTGTGCTCCCTGCCCACACGAAGGTGCTCTGTTTCTGCCAGGCACAGGGAAGGACAGAGGCCCAGGGAGTGAGAAGTGCACAGGAAGGGTGGAAGCCATATCTCCTTCAGCCTGATTTAAGCAGCAAGCTAAAGCTCTGCATAAATTCCCGACAAGAAGAGAATCTCAGTAAAATCAATCCTCTTGGAGTGTACTAAGGAAGCAGAGTGAAGCTCCAGCACAGAGGAACAAATCCTCAGAGCAGCTCTGGATGAGCCCAGTGTGACACACAGTGAGGGAGAGCCTGCTCTCTGCCTCTCTCTCCGCAGTGCTCCAAGCACAAATCCAAGGAAAGAATGAATTGCTTCAACCCATCAAGACCCAGAGCTCAAATTCCCCAAAAATGTGCTCATACAAAAGGTATATTTAGTGTTACAGCCTGGCCACAGCTCTGTGGGCATGCTTTGAAAAAAATGGACTCACAAAGTCAAGTATCCAGCAACTGCTGTTCTTTGTCTCGGACATCATTAGTGGCAACAGGAGAACAGTTTGCAGCACTGGAAGATCACCGGGGATTTCTTAGGATGGCAGGAATGTCCTGACAGGAGACTTGCAGTTGATCTCTAATGCACTACGGAGCATTTTTGGTAGGGTTTTTCTTTTTTTTGCATTTTAACATCTACACAGTTAAAAAAAAATAATCATTCTTAACTGATGCACTGGTTGTTTTTCCTTTTCAGTAAGAGCCCTTGTGTTCAGAGTTAGGATTTGTGCAAGCACACTTGCAAAATTATTTATGGCTGAGTTAGGAAAAAGGGTTAAAGTTAAAAGACAAGCTGTTGGATCTAACAAAGACCAAAACCACTAAAATTCAAACAGCTACTTTACTATCTATAAAAGGGTTTTGTGGGGTGGGGTTTTTTTGCACAATTGCCAGTTGAATATGCTGTATTGCAGTCAGCTGCCGCAGGCGAGGGTCCAGCCATCACATCCTTTGCTTTTCATCTGTTGTGGCACTACCTGGAAATCATGGAGCTGGAATGGGACTGGCTGGAGGAGGTGGTGGCAGCACTGAGCTGGGAGAATCCACTGTGGCTTGATTCAAGGCTGGTCATAGATCCCCTGCAGAAAAAAAAAGAAAGCTTTAAGCTTCAGAACATACGGAGATTTTGATTTCTGCTCTGTATCTAGGTTGTATTTATTTGCACACTGAATAAGAGCAAAGTAACAGTTTTGGTGCAGATACTCAAAAGCTTTTCTGCCTCGCCACATAAAATAATGAGGACACTGCACACCTTTCAAAAACCCAGATGCTGTTCAAAGTGATGGAGAATTAATTTCAGTTAAGTTTATCAGCTGGCAGGAAATGGAACCGACACAGAAATGGAACTGGCAGGAAATGGAATTTGACAATTCAAATTTGAATTGCACCCCTTTCTACAGGACAACCTGCCAAGCCCAACAAGCTTCCAAAGCACAGCAAAGTCACCAGTGATATTTACCATAAGACAACTAATTAATCCCTTTTATACATTACTTGCCCTCAGTGCAACTTTTTAAGGCCCTCAGAGTTTACTTCTATTTAAGTGAAGTTGACACTGACTTGATCATCTAAGTACCAGAACTGTTTGTCACTGGCTGACCTTGGCCAGACATACCTGAAATCTTCAGATCCTATCACTTCTGTATAGTACATGACTTTACATTTGTGAGAGGACACCTGTAGAGATGCCAACACATCATCCACACGAGGCAGGTTGGTTGTAGCACAGGCAGGCATGCTGTGGAATTTCCACTGTAAAATGTAGAAGCCAGGCCACCTGGTCACGTGGGAGCCCTGCAGGCAGACACAACAAAAATTAAAAATTAACTTTGTTAGTAGAGATCTGTAGGCATTTTTGACATTTCTTTTCCAAGCTTAAAAAAGTGCCTGCATGCCCAGAATTTTTCCCCAATGGCAATATTTCAGCTGCTCAGCCTACTGGCAGTGCTGGGAGACTCTCCCCACACAAAATCCCTATCAAAGTTGGGACAGAACACCAGTGGTTCCTCCAGCTTTTCGACAGTACCAGGGGGTTAGGATTTAAATATACTGAGAGGACAAGTTCTGATTTAAAACAATATCCAGTTTTTCCATTTATTTACATTAACAGCTGTCCTTTGAGACAGTGACAAGAGCAGTCAAGGCTCCTGCCTCACAGTTCAAGAGGTCACTGCCCGTATTTCCAGTCTAACACTTCCATCTAGGTGCCTTAAGGAGCTCCTTTAGCACATCTTATTTCAAGTCAAAAGGAACAGCAGTGGCAGAGTGTGACTGTAAACGTGCTGCATGTAAAATCAAACTTGGTAATTAAAGGACAGGTTGCAAATGGCATAAAAAAAACTTCAGGAGCTTTGGCCACAGGGAGCTCCCTACACTGCCTGCTAGAGGGACAAGCACACAGAAGCTCAGACTTGGTTTCCAAGTGATATTCTGTTATATTCTTCAAACACAGACTGTTTGCTTCAGAAAATAACTGCCAGAACTACAGCACAAAGCATGTTTTGCTACTTCCTGGATGTGCACTTTGTTCTTGATAGCCTCCCTAGATCCCTTGCTGATCAATCTCAGTCGTTGTTGGACTGATGCAACTTCTCCTCCCCGCAGATCCCACGTAAATCCTATCCCTGCTCCGTGCTGCATCCAGCCTAGAAGAGCAGCAGCTGAAATGCTGGCCAAAGGCAAGCAGACAGCCCAGAGCTGAGTCACACTCAGCCATCAGTGCTGTGAGTTAGATCAGGCAGTTTGGGCTCCATCTGCCCCCACACAGGGGTCTGGCTGGCTCACCTGCACACTCTCCCCTTCTTTGCAGATCAGGGGAGACTCCACCATGCTGTAATCTCGCCCCAGCTGCCATACTTTGTCTATCAGCTGGACGTTGTTCCCACCAGGAGATGTAATACTGTGAGCTCCCAGAGAGTCCTTTTTTGGAGGCTGTGGAGCTCTTTTGGAATGAAAGATGTTAAAAACAATGTCACCCTTGCACACGTCAAAATCCCATGTGATCACAGACGAGGCATCCACAATCTGGATGAGAACCTGAGACAAGAAAGACGTATTAGACAACAGCAGTTTGCTCAGAAAAGACAAACTCCTACAGAAAAAACCCCAAAGAACAGAACTTTTTGTTGCTGGGCTTAGTTTTGACTAATAAAAGTCAAGGCTTTTTAATAGTCATAAAAAGGCACTGCAGACACAAATTCCCTCCTGATGGAGTGTCTTTATTGTAACACACGACTTTCAGAAGCTCTCAAGCAGCTGCTGAGAATATTGCTTGCTTTGCTTAGAAGAACATGGCTTTGAATAGAATGAAAAGCAGTGATATTCTCTAAATGGCAACAGAATTACAGGAGGAACAGTCACAAACTTCAGCTACTAAAGCATCACTGTGCACCAGACACAGAAGAGCAAGGCAGAAGCGCAGCAATGAAAGAAACAAGCTATAAACCATTCTCAGGCCAAGAGACAGAGTTCAGAGCACAGGGCTGAGATGAGAGCAAAGGGCAGCTGGAGCTGTACCTCATGTGGAGCTCCTTTGAAGACACTTGCAGACTGGTAGATTGTTTCAGTCCAAAGCTTGATGTCTTCATTTTCCAGCTCCTCTGCTGTCCGGTAGAGGGACTTGGGAACCAGCCCACCCTCTGGTACTTCACACTAAAACAAAAAAAACGTTACAAATTATCTCCTGTGACCATCTCCATCCTGTCATATTCATGACTGCCAGCTCCAGAAACAAAAACTCAGCAATACCCTGAAGAAAGAGAAGGGAACAGTCTGAAAGTAATTTTATAGCTTGTACACCATACATATGTAACTCTTTTTACAATGATCTGGGTTTAGTGTTTGCAGAACTGGCCACTAGAGGAACAGATCTTGTACATCCCAGAAAAGGACCGTGCAAATGCTGCAGTTATCACTCACAGCATCTTACACTGAAGAAAGATGTGAGACACTTCAGAATCCTGAGGAAAGGGGCTATAGTGACTAAGTTTGAAAAACAGAGCTACAGAATCCTGGAAGAACTGGGGTAGTTAAATTTAAGGATGGGTAGTGGGGAGGTACAGTAAGTTTCCAAGCAGGTAAAAGGACATTGCAGCCGGGAAAGCAACAGTTTTGAAGTTACAACTGTCTGACAGCCCAGTACTGGAAGTGATTACACAACTTCCCTAAGCAAACTTCTTTTCTAAGAAGCCTCCAGCAATGAAGTTAGACAACAGGTTCCACAGAAGTGTCTGGGGAAGTAGAAGTGTTTGGGAACTGAATTACAACAGAGAATTGAAAAGATCTCAGAGAAGTCATTTTTGTTCAAATACCCAGAAGTAAAGAAGAAGAGAGAGACTCTGCCATTGCTGTAACTGGCAGGAAGTATTGTAGCAATTTATTTTCTGGTAACATTCACTTTTGCTTACTTAAGCAGTGGATTTTGCCAGCTTCGAGCTCCAAATTAGATAACACTGAAAGCTACAGCTGCAGCAAAAAGCAGCCCAGTAGAGATAAACACGTGCTCTACTCCAACACATCTAACTGTACTTCCATATCATTTGAGACTCTATTTGAACAGACACAGATTTTCAAGAATGGTACAGAAATTAATCTAGAGAGTGTACAGGGGCTCAAAACACAAGCCTGGGATTGTATTTAACACAGCTGAGTTCAGAAAAAAAAAAAGAAAATCTAAGTGTTACTCTAATGGAGATTCTGAAAAAAACCCACCCACCAGTGAGCCTGTGTTGTCAAAACCATTACAGGTAAAACAAACCTTACAGTGTCAGTGGGATGTTAAAATGCCAGAGTCAACTGACACTCAAGGTCTAGGCAGGAAACAGCAATTAAGGCACGTGACAAGGGGCTGAGAAATTACAGTATCCTGCAGTAAAATGATTTTTCTGGTTTGTTGGGGGTCAGTGCACACCCTGTGCAAGGAAAGCATGCTGTTTGTGGAGCCCTGTCAGCAGATGTGCCACATGTTCCCTTGGGCTCCTCATGGCATCAGTTCTTTCAGGTGACACAGACTCTTTTGAGCAGCTGATGGTGACAGCTCTTGCTCAGAGCTGTGCTACCATGGCCGCTGCACTTTTCAGGTAACAGACCTTGGCTTTTAGCTGTGCTGGGCTATTTTGATAAGTTATTTGATACTCATTCTAGAGAAGCAGTCTACTCTTTTTGAAGTGGATGCAGAAAACACTACTAAGCCTAGAATCCTACACCACAGCCCCCACCTCCAAACTACACTAGGAATCACTCTGTGCTCACAGGCTTCTTTGCTTAGAAAGTGGAGAGAAAAAATGTTTTAAAATCCCACAAGTTGCTATATGCAATAGTTTATATTCATACCATGCACTCTCCACCAAGGAAATCAGGGATAATTTCTTTATCGATGTAGTCCAGCAGCCCCCCAGGACCCTGGTAGTCATTTCCAGCATAAATAAGGAATTTCTTCCTAGTGTTGTCATCAATGAATGGACTAACCTACAAAGAAAGAAAACCAGAATAGATCAGGCTCTCACATTTTACTCAAGTCAATTTTGAAGGAATCAGTTTGATCACACTAAGTGTTACCACGCTGGTTATGCAAAGTTCACACTGCAAAGAAGCCAAATTAACCATGTCAGCAAGTTCTCAGGTGGTGGGTTTTAATCCACTCCAGGAATCCTATATAAAGGACATGTTCCAAATGGCAACATTTCCTGCACATAAAGCTTGATCTCTGAAGTGCTTTTACAAACTAAAGAGTGTCACAGTGCACTGAGAGAACTGAGTAATACTTGAATTACAAACATACCAGTGTCCAGAGAACTGGGAATACTCTAGGTGCTCTGAGGATAAGAAGACGACCCAGGGTCTCAGGGTAATTAGCTTCAACCACCTCGATGATTCTCAGCAACGCCTTGACACCAGGTCTCCATAAATGCCTCATGTTCAAGCCTTCCAGATCTACTAGACAGGTCCAAGAGCTGAATTTGAGAAAGGCAAAAATAAAAAGAAAAATGTCAATAGCATAAAAATTCTCCTTTCTTATTCAAGTGCCCAACACACTGAAATGTGGGGAACCCTCTGCATGTTTTGGGTTCTTCTGTTTTATGTCCTTGCTTTGTGCTACCTGTAGACACTGGAATTTAAGGCCCTGTCTTAAGCATGTGCAATGATCACTTTGCAGACCATGCACATTCCCCCACAGACATTTTAGACTCCAGGTAGAGGTTCATATGAAAGCAAAAAAGATCCTGTCAACAGTCAGCCCAAACATTAAACCATTGCTTTTACTGGGAGATCAATTAAGTGGCCACGCTGCTGCTGTGAAGTAATTTAACATTCACAGTGCACATTTCCCACTAACACAGCGCAGTCATGGTGCCAATACATGTCACAGCTAATTCTGTTGTCAGATCTCAGGGATGGAAGCTTTTTCTATAGGAAGAGATATGTTCTTAATACCAACTACTGAGCTTCAGCATGTGTTTCAGCTTCTTTCCAAGCTCAGGTCTCGCCCTGGGCAGGAATTCAAGATTTACAGCTGTGCTGCACCAGCCAGCAGCCATTACATTATGCATAAGGCTTCTATGAAACACCAAACCCTTCTTTGTTTCACTTTAAATGATTAATATGCAGCCCTTTAGGATTACAGCTACAAATGAAGATCCAGCAGGCAGCACAATTTCACTGGTACACACATGAAACCTCTCCCTTGGATCTGACCTCCCTTGGAGAGCTGGGACAGCAAGGTCTGTAACAGGGAAAAGACAAGCAGGCATACCACACATCCCTGGACCTTACAGACTAAGGGAAGGAGGCAGAAACTGAACAGAGTCCAAGAAACACAGCATCTTTTCAGGGCTGGTCCTGCATTCATTCCACACCCCTAAATCCATTTTGCAGTTACTACTTTCAGAAGTGACCCCTACCATGACTTAAAGATGGGCTAGCAAACCACTTCTGACTGAACTTCACAGGAAGTCATGCCAGAACTTGGAAAACTAGATCCCAGGTTTCATAGGAGCCTCATGACCTCACCCTGGATCAAGAGCTGAGTAGACACATACAATAAATGGAGAATGCAAACAAGAACTGAGTGCAATGGCCTTGGCGTGGACTATGGATGAGCAAGTGATATGAAAGCAACTGGAAACTACTGGAAAAGTTATCCATATTATGCATGGCCTGATTTTTGGCAGTCTGTACCAATGCCTGTAAAATCCCCCACCAACAGAAATGGGAGTTAGGCTGCACTGCCTTGCAGATACCCAGCAGCAGAAGAGAGCAGAAGTGTAACAGCCCAACAGAACCATTTTGAGCACAAGACCAGAACTGCTGGGGCAGGCGTTGTGTGACCCTCAGGCTTCCCCTGGCACACTCCCTCTAGTACTAATTGGGGAGACTCTTAATTAACTGTACCTGTACTTGTATCTGCATGTGAGACACTGCCTACCCTCTGCTTGTTCCATTGCCTGACATTCCCCCCACAAAAGCAGGTAATTCCCAAAGAGCAGATCCACTTGATATTTTACCTTATTGGCCTGCCAAATACTTTTGTATTCTCCTCACATCGCCTCAGTCCTTCTTCATTTATTGAGAGAACCTGTACAAGAAAGTGTGTGGTTTAGAGAAGACAGTCTCAAACTCAGTAGGTGGAGTAAAGAAAACATGTTTATATCCAAAGACTAATTAAAACTACAAGATCAAACCAGCATAAACTTTTCCCCCACAAAGAATGAACTAGAAATCACTGCAATTACCCCTAATTACTCAGAAAGTAAAGCCTCCTTTGAAATCACAGAAAGCAACCTTGAAGCAGAACTAGGGCAAACAAAACTTAGTATCCGCTTAGAAACACCACTAGAAGAGAAAAGGTAAAATCCAGTCCCTGCTTTAAATAGTTACTATGGCTGTTCCTGTCATTACTAGGAGTAAAAAAAAATTAGTGAAAACCTGGAATTCTGCTGGCTTTCTGCTTGGAAGCTGAGCAGATCCACAATAACATGGTCTGACTGATGCCTTTAGAGAAGGCAGAACTATAGGCGAGCACTTTTTCTTTAAAAATGAATTATTCTTATCCTTGGAGTACAAGCTTGACAAAAATCTGTGGTGTTTTCTCTTCTGTACAAATGCAGAGACTGAAGTTTGAAGCCCTGCACAAATGCAGAAGAATCTGTGCAAACGCCAACCAAGAACCACGGGAGCTGCCAAGGCCTCCGCCTTCCCGCCATCAGTCTGCCTTTGGAAAGAACGCACCGGGAACAGCTACCAGGAGCTTTCAGATGGATTCCAACCAAAAACAGACGGCCAGAGAGTACATCAGAACACCCGGAGTGATGACTCTTCTGGCAGAGGGGATTTCTGAATGGAAACACCCAGTGTCAGCGAGCCGCTGGCTGCAGGAACACTTACGTAGCGCAGCAAGGCCTCTTCCCCCAGAGCTCGCACCAGGCCCTTGGTGTCCATCTGTCCCAGCCTCAGCACGTACAGCGGGCGGCCGTCTGCACAGGGAGACAAACCACCACCGTCACCCTTACCCATCAGCAGGAGACGCTCCGAGAGAGCTATTTCTGTGCTAACCATTCAAATGGAAACTGTAATAGTCAAAACTCCCCCGGAAGAGGAAGAATCAGGAGCAGACAGCAATGTAAATATCACTCTGTGCAGCTACACCAACAGATTACCTGTAAATGAGCTGCAAAACTTTAATGCAGACAGCCAAAAACAGCTTCCTGACCTTCAAGGAAAGTTCAGAGGACGTCGAGTACATCAGTACACACAAGACCTCGGTATACACAATTAATGACACAGGACTATTATTAGCTCAGGTACACTAATGAACCGAAGCTGTTCCTGTAACTGCAGAGCAGCAATGAAGGCTGTAAGGCTTTTATCACACGTGATGCAATACCGCTCTGGAGAGTTTACAGCAACCTTTCTGGAAAAGTAGCCATCCTGACTTCTGGGAATTAATGAAACAAAGTGTTAACCCAGAGCCTCGCCTTCTGCAGTGTCTGCTGGGGCCACACTGGAGCTCTGTCACTGCACACTCTGCGGACCTGGCACACGGCCTCACTTATGCAGGGTAAGCCTGGGGAGAACAGACTCAGCTCCAGGGATCAGCTTCAGCTGGACCCTCTGCATTAGAGCCCTGCCTTTCCAGAGTCATCTGCCTGCACACTGGGGCAGCCTGACACTGGCAGGATACTAAGGCATTTAGCTAAATTACTGTGTTGGCTGAAATTGAGAATCCAAGCTTGCATTTCTGGCTCTCAGTTGTCCAAAACAGCACCCAGCCTCCTCCTAAAGCTGTGATGCACTTTTTAAGCTTTGCTTAATCTATTCCAATACACAGGCTAAATAATCACCAGTTTAATAAAAGTGAGTATGTTAGGAGACAAAAATAGAAAGAAGGAAAAAAATGAAGCTTTCTATATAAAAATCTCCCTCAAGTCCTGTTATCTGTGCAGCTTCACTCCCCTCCTACAGCTGCAAGAGAGGTTATCAAATTATCATTAAGTCCTTTGGGACACAAGGAAAGAAACTGTAAAAATTACACTATTAAAAAAACCAACAAACAACCGATCCTGCAGAGTCAAGGCAAGTTATTTATTTGGCAAAGACACTACCCCCATGAAAGTTCAGAGTATTTTATGTTTTATCAGGTGGACTAAACAAAAATGTTATTTTAACATCGGCACACACTTATCCTGGAATGTACTGTTTAGCTTTTGAAACACTAAACAAAACCTGCTATTAAGCCTCACAGCAGGCCTCCCTCCCTCTCTCCCAGACACAGATGCCTCCAAATCCAAACCAACAGCTTGGTAACCCTGGCCCACCCAAATGACACGTGAAGCAGGGTCTCAGCTGACAGTGCTGTATTATCACTGTACAATTTATATTCCATTAGAGCTGCCTGATTTTGAAAAGACATTAGACTGAAGCATTCCTGTCGAAGCCACTCAGATGTATAGAAAACTGTGATAATTGCAAGCCAAAATAATACTGTTTCTTTAGCACTAATAGCTCATTCTAGGCAACATGCTTCATTATCACTGCTGCTTTTGCTTTAGCACTAAGAGCCATACAGCATTCAGGCAGCTTAAGTTTGGCACATTTAGCACATGTAGGAGGAAAGGAGCAATACTAGAAAAGAGGGTTTAAAAAAAGAACCTACCGCTATAAAATTTTAAATTATAGAGAATTGCTCAGTTCTGAAATTGTGTTGCCATTATTGACAAAGCCATGCTTTACTTGTGGGCATGCTGCAAGAGAGATCAAAGGAACTGGAGGGGAAGGGAGGGGGCATGAAGTTCACAAGACTGGAGAACTTCTCAGAAGAACATTAAACAAGCCTTTGATGCTTTCTGTACCTTTCTGCTCACTGGCAGGACCCAGTGAGGTGCTATTGACAGAGGAAGTCTTTGCAAAGGACAGACACGGAAAGGGCTGAAAAGGGAGAACTTATTAACAGGTCTTTTTCCCTACAATCTTTACAAGCACATTCTCATTTTCCATTTTCTCAGTTTGAGGTCTGTCAAACCCAAAGCAGCAGGGAAGAGCCATTCAGGCTCTGTGATTAAACTTCTGCTGTGCCCTCCCTGTCTCCTGGCCACTACTGCTGACAGCATCCTGCCCTGTTTCATTTGCTGCTTGTAAAAGGAAGAGCTCAGCAGAAACAATGGTGCCTAGTGGGAAAAGACTCAATCAGAACACACATCGCTCACAGTAAGAGATCATTTCCTTATCTAAAGAGCCCAGCTTGTCTCAAGCCACAAATTCCAACGTGTTTCATTTCTATGTATGCATTAGCAACAAGATCAGTGCACGAGATAAAGCAGGGACAGGGGAGTGTGTCAGGCAGAGTCTTCAGGCTGTGGCTCACCATACAAAGGGAATTCAGCCAAAGCTGCCTCTCTTCTTAAACAAACCTGCTCTATTTGATGTTTTTGCAACATTCCACTTGTCATCATTAAGCTGATTGTAATGCCAAATAAATATTCATTTATGCCATCAGCAGACTTATACAACATCAGAAATAAATTGATTACAAAGATACACTTATTTACAAACATCTTTTAATCACTGAAAGAGCACACTCAGCATTTGCCTAACACCCTTCTAAGCATCTTGGAGCACTACGGAAGTGCAATTAATCGCTTTTTTAAGCTCCTGCAAAGCAGACTTAAGCACATGAGTATTAGTCAGAAAGACTATGATCCCAGGAGTTTGCCTCCAAGAGCTAAGGAGCTGGCAAAATAACTGGAATAGGTTGTCCAGAGAAGTTGTGGCTGCCCCATCCCTGGAAGTGTTCAAGGCCAGGCTGGACGGGGCTCTGAGCAACCTGGTCTAGTGGAAGGTGTCCCTGCCCATAGCAGGGGGATGGAACAAGATTATTTTAAGGTCCCTTTCAACCCACACCATTCTGTGATTCTATGAATTTAAGTGTCTTTAATACATAACAAGTGAGAAGCTCTAACCATCTTTCCTGTCACATCTGGTTAACAGAGGGACAACTACCACCTTCGATTCAAAACATAAAAAGGCTGTTCAATATCCATACCTTTGTCGTGGTGATGCCAGCCTCCTGCATAGTAATCTTGGAGTACTTGTGGGGGGTTCCAGGTGTCCAGGATATAGTCCACCTGGTGCTGCTTGCGCCATGTCAGTGACTGGCAAAGGATCTCTCTTGCTTTATCAATGTTGAAGTCCCGCGCACGCAGGAATCTTAAAATGTGCTCATCCTTTGGGATCTATTAAAAAAACCAAACCCAATTTTCTATTCAAGGTTTGAAACAAGAACAGAAAAACAAGCAACAGAAGTTGAAAAATGTGTAGCCCTGCACCAATGCAAGAGGATGGTGTGTAACACTGGGAGTTACTCAAGGAAATCGGCCTTTGTTTGAACCAAAATCATGGGCCCTGTCAGGTACTGCCGCTATCTTCATAAGGGATATAAAAATTTCATGAACTCTAATGTAATCATTTCCACCTCTATGACCATACCAAGCCAGTCCAATTTAAATAAATCAGGACAGAACACAGACTGTATTTAAATGTTAAGTAAGAGGAAGCTGAGACACACATGCAAATCACAAGGCACTGGAAAAACCCCAGCCTTGCTATCAGTGATTTAACTGGCTCCACTGCTACCCTTTCAGTATTTAAGACTATGATGTTTGGCCAAAACAAACAAATATAAAAATAAGGTTATTGTAGAAACCAGGAAGACTTATAAAACTGATGTTATCCCCTGTGATGGTTTAACTGATATTCTGAGAGTCTTTCATGCTAATTAGTTAAGCACCTCAGCTGGCAAAGTCAGCTGGACAGTCACAATGAATCCTTCTATTGCCAGAGCTTTAATTTAGGTTTTGACCACGGAGGGGCACTTGAGAGGAACAGTCAGCCACAGTGGGTGTGGCAGGACATTTCCTCAGGCCCACCTTGAGTCCCACACGTGCTGAGCCACGAGCCACCAGCACAACTCACTTTGCCTTTGTGTGTCTCCTGGAGCCACTGCCGCAGTCGGATGAGGCAGCTCTCCTGCATCGGGGTCAGGTCCCCCAGGTACCTCTTGATGTAGTCTGCATCCAGCTTGTCTGAAAAAGAGATTACAGGTGATCAGAGTGGTCCTGAACCGACCCAGGCAAAGCACCACGTGATCTGATATGCTGCTGTCTCAAGCAGAGAAGAGGCTGCTGTGTTTGTTCTGCGCAGCCAGAACTGCATAAAGTTTCTTTGAATGGATGAAAAGATAAGCAAGGCAACATATGCAGTCATCTTAATCAAGAAGATAAATTCCTTCTGCAACTAAGGAAGAAGCAAAAGCAGACAAAAGCAAAAGCATTTTGCCAGTATACTCAGATTCATCAATCCACAGCACCACTGGGCTTGCTGCTTCTAGAAATACTTAGAGCAGCTTTGATCTCCCAGTGCAAGTGATCTCCCAGTGATCTTCCAAAATTCCCAGAAGACTGTGTCCAGGGAAGCTTCAGCTGTTTCCTCCCCATTTTTCCTATAGTTATACCCATTCTTGAATTTCAGGGCAAGAAGCAGGCTGTTCATTTACAACCCAATGAACAGCAAAGTTTTTCTGCTCATACATAATCTTCTCTTACAAGATCAGCCTGTAACAGCTCCCCGACCTCTGCCAAACATTCCTGCCTGGTGAGCCCACACTTTAACACTACTAACCAAAGAGCCAACGTGGAGCTTTTTAGCTGCCCAGGAGAAGCTGCCCAGTGCTGAGAGCCTCTACAGCTCAAAGCATCCCAGTAAAACACATCAGACCACCATACCATCTGGTGTTCCTGCCGTGGGCTCCGAGGGGCTGCTGGAGGTGTTGAGGATCTCCTTGTTGTTCAAGCCCTCCTTTGTGGCAGACTCTGGGATATTAATAGCAGGTGAAACGGGTCTCCTTGGGTGGGATGTGCTGCTCTCTGATTTACATGCAACAGGAGGAGTCCAGCGAGGAACAAAAGTTATTCCTTCTTCCTCCAGCTGCTTCAGGTAGTATTCTATTATTTCTTTTCCCTTCAAAAGAGAAAATTTACTTCAGCTGCTAAAAACCCACCCATTTGGACACAGAAAGGATTGGGCTGAAGACTCAATTAAGTCATCAGACCTCTGTAAAGCTGCCACTTGAAACAGCCCTACAGAGACACACGGCCCCAGGCTTTTAGCAAAGCAGCCCAGCTTTCTGAGCAGAGCAGCTCATTACTTAGCAGCAGCCTCATTGTCTTTTGGTAACTTGGAGCCAGGCACATCCTTCCCAACTGCAGGCTCACCTTTTTAATATTGCTGGTGTATTGCTTCATGGCAATCTTTTCCACTGTGCTTTCAAAACCAAAAAAAGATTTGATATCCAGACTTGCTGACTGTTCAAAACAGGTCCAGTCTTCGTTGTCAGGATGAACCTGCAAGTTAAAAGATCATACAGCTCAGTTATCCATTTAGGGTTTTTTCCCCCCTTACAACATTTGAAATGTTTCTTGTTTTACAGGTTCACACAGTCAGAAACATTCAAGTGGAATTTGCAGTGCCTTGCCTCACTTGCAAAACATGGTTGGGAAGAGGCAACACCAAAGGACGAGAAGCTGGGAAGCCTTTCTGTGGTCCCGTGGACCTTTTTTTTTTGTCTTAACAAGAAAGGGAAGGGTGGAGAAACATTAGTACACCAGCCAAGAGCCAGAGGACTGGCACATTTATACACTGTCTCATTCTAGATAAGGGTGGGACTGCAGTGTATCTGTGGAACAGGGTAAAAGCCTCCACAGTGAACTTTCTGCGGTGGCTGATAGCCCAGGGCCAGCTCAGCCAGGCTGAGCCCTGCAGCAAGTGCAGTGGGAGCATTTCCAAGCACTGTGGTCCAGATGTGTTCCCAACAGACTGCAACTGACGGTTCCCTCACTGACCTGTGAGGTATCTTGGCATTCTGTACAATGGAAAGTAATTTAGTTTGTTCTTCCATGGTAATGCCACAGACAGAAGTACACCTCCTCACTTAGCTGACGCCTTTCCCCCAGCTTATCTCTTGGTTTACTAAGACGATCCTGAAACAGACTTTTAGTTGGACTCAATCTTAAAGGTCTTTTCCAACCTAAACAATTCTGTGATTGATGCTGGTACTGTTACAAAAAGCTGTTTTCTAAACTCTCTTCAGCTAAAACAGACTCGTTCAAGCAATTTCTGGGCTGGGCTCTGAATTTGTCATTATAAAAACATCACGAAAGGCTGGATTTCTGAGCATGCAACTGTCCTGATTCCTTTGGCTTCCCCTCCCCCTCAAAACATGCTAAAATTGGCTAAGAACAGTATCAACACTTTATAAGGAGACAACTACAGAAAAAAAGTCCTTTTTCCTTCATTTGCTGCTTCTGCATTAGGGAACAGGAGGTACAAGAATAGCTTGTACAGCCTGTAAGTATAAATCATAATAACATCATTTTAGAATCTTCTTGTATTTTCATAAATTAAATTATAAGTTACCTTTAATAAAAATGAACTTTTAGAAACAATTTATTCTTCCATTAAAAATCTGGTTTTGTATTTACCTACTAATTTCTTGACTGAGTAGAGTAAGAGCAAAGAGGAGTGCTGTGTTTTGTACATATTTACCACTTTTCTGTACAGCAGTTCCCCTATTTAAACAGAGCTTTCACATAAACACTGCAGGTAAGTGGAAGAATATTTTTAAACTTGCCCTGGAAATAACAGCAGAAATAATTATTCAAAAAATTAGATAATAATGTCAAGTGGGTTTGGCACCCAGTGATCTTTTAACTGCAGGTTAAACACAGCAGAAAATGTTATGACCTGCACATAAAAAGGGTGCTACAATACAGATAAATCAGTGACATTTGTTAGCTTTGATTTGACCTTTAGCATCAATTTGAAGTTCTACTGCTACAGTTTGTGCTGTAAGAGCCTGTGATGGACTATTCAGAAATAAACCTTGACCAGAGCAGCAGGCATGTCACCAGACTCCTCTGCATCAGAAAACATTTGCACTGAAGACCAAGAACAATGAAAAAGGGATAGGTTAAAACATAGCTGACTCAAGGAACTTCTGTCTGAGCTGAGCAGAAGGCAAACAAGCTGAACTTTGCTTTGGCAGTTCTGTCAGGGTGTCATCAGCCTCACCAAGTCCCACACTGCTGCTACAGACCACAGATTTGCCTGAAGAGAGCTGTCAAACACAGCAAATTATGTTGTGTTCTGCTCTCTGAGAAGATGCTCAAGCAAGAGGGTGCCAAACGTGTCTCAGTTCTTGAAGCAAGTGTGTTACATTTAACACTAACAATTATCACTCAGGGCGCTGTGTTGGTTATTTTTTCTTGCAAGGCAAAAGCCAAGAACAACCCAACTTCTGTTTGAGTCCTGAGATCTAAACACTGCCTTAGCTCCATCTGCAGCCCCATCAAGAGCCTGTTACTCACCGTGTAAGAGCAGTGCTCATTAATGATGACTCTATTAGAGAAGGTTTCATTGTAGGCTTCTATATGCAAGGTCCTTTCTCGCCTGTTCAAAGAGTTCTTCTGGACAAAGTAGACATAGTCCACTCCTGCAATCTGAGGAAGATGACAGATTCTGTTAAGGTACAATATTCACGTCAAAGGGTATCCAGAAGGATAAAACAGGCACTTCAAAGCTAATCACCTTTTTCAGCAGCCGTGGTGCATCGATGTCCAGCTTACAGCGCCGCTCGATCACGTGGATGGCCTCATCCTCACTCTTGTACTCGTTAACAGTGTCACTGGCTACAAACATAGGGATCAGAGGGCACGTAGGAAACCTCCTTTCGTATGCCTGTAATGATGGAAAGGAAACAAACCGTCATCACCATTAACTCCTGAGGGTGGGCAAAGAGTCCCTTCATCAACATCAGCAGCATTTGGAGGCTCAATGCCCTTCAGAGCTTCCGTGGAAGGGGCTGAGCCTTCCTGAATCCACATTAGAGCTGACAGAGTCACAGTGCATTCCAAATAATCTGTTTATTAATATGTTCCTTTCCAGTAAGACAATTTTTAAAACACACAAAATAACCCATTCCTCCACTCCCTCCAAAAAGGAAGTTGTTTGCTCTGTACCAAGACAATCCTCTTGACAACAGTAACAGGAAAATAAGACCTTCTAGTTCTAAAATATCACCAGACAAAACAATTATGTGTTAGATTAAAAAAACCCACTTACTAATTACCGGTGTTTCACCAAGCTGTCTAGAGGGATTTCAGACAGCTCCCAAAGGTCTAATAAAAACATTTCAAAAGCTATTTCTTAAGCTAATAGAGCTCTCAAGCTCCCTATGCACCGAGTATTCATAATGATTTCTCTGCACTTTATCAGCTCACAGTTTTGCCCAACAACAGTCAGTCTTTCTAATACAATGAGGCCGTTCCACACTTCGAAAATGTAAACTTGTTGCAATAATGCAGAGCTAGCAACAGCTTTGATTCTGGTTAAAGAATACAGTCATGTAAATAAGTTCGTCTCTCAAATACTTGACACACACAGAAAAGGGTATTAAATCATACTCAGACAGGATAGTTAAGAACCTGGGATCAGTAAAACAAGAGGAAAATGGGTGTTATCCCCATTAGCAAACTCGCTGAATTTTAGTTTCAGAACCACTGTGGCTGGAGAATACAAGACAGCTGTTACTTTTTTCCTTTTCTTTCACAGCCACAAGTGCACTTCTGCTTCTCTTTGGGTTTTTTTTTTCTTATGGGGTAGCAGTGAAGAAACGAATTTTTTAGCCTACCTTCCACATTATTAATTCCTTCATTTTTGCTATTATCAGAACCTCACTGGCTTTGGTGAAGAGGTAGGATTTTGCGAAGTGCCCCAATGCAGAAGAAAGCTTAAATAAAGTCAATCTGGGAGAACATCACAAAAAACCTCTTTAAAAGAGCTAAAATATCCACTGTCCTTTTAGATGATTTTAACTTCTCTGAATACAGCTGGGCTATAGCACCAACAGGGAGAGGGTGTGGAACAAAATAAGCAGCAGCTGCACAAAGTATGCAATGGTGGGGCTGGAACAGAAAAGGTCTCTTAATTCTCCCTTTAGAACAATTAAAATACTTCAGCTTATTACCAGTGTTCAAACCTAGTTTGAACACAGTGTTACTATGGTGACAGTGGTGTAAGGCACTAAAACAGTGTCAGCTTTTTTCCCCTTGTGCATATTTTAAAACCATTTTTGCAGCATGACTGTCCCGAGTTCATAAAGCTCCTCTGTAAGGCACCAGAAGTGCAACCCGGGAAGGGGGACACACATTCCCTTCTTCAGACTTCATCTGGGCACAGCTGGTTTAGTTTAAACAAAGAATAGCAATAATTCCTGGGCTCAGAGATGTGTGCACAATAGTACTGACAGAGCATTAGTGTTGTAACACAATAGCCAGCAGTGGGGAAACAAATCTTTCACAGCACCAAGACAAAAGGAGGATGAGTCCTATTAACATGGTATAAGAAGTTTCTTCTTCCTTTTGTCCTATTAGTACAGCAAAGAAGTTTCTTATTTCTTTTACAAGGCTCTTGTTCTGGACAGAAGGCTGTAGATTGTAGTAGCTCATGAGTATCTCAGCCCTGAATAAGTCTCAGCATTTGTTCTAAATTAATCCCTATTTTAACTGAAATGACTGAAGTCAAACATTGTCTTAAGTCAGAAAAAGAAAAGATTGCCAGAACAATCTGGTTTTCAGATTGCTTCATTTAATATTTTTATTTTATTTGAAGCCCTTATGTTACAATTATTTTACAGACAGGAGAGCAGGGGCAGTAGGTATCTAACATTTTTCTCACTTTTTTCAAAGTCTTTTTTTACATTTAGATGACAAGTTTTCCCCATCTGAACAGCCTCCTTTATGCCAAAGCCTTTGCAATTCTCCTTCATTGCACATATTGATGCTTTTCTCATCTTAGTCCTCTAAACACTGTGTGTTTGCCCTGTGAACACTTGCAAATCAGAACACTACCTGCTCCTGAGTGTTTGTTGAACTGTGAACAAAAATGCCCAAGAAGAATGTGTTGTTTCAAATGGCAAGACTGAATTGAATGTGTTCAATTTGGAAGAGGACAAAATAATTATCTGCCAAAAGCTGGCAAGCTGAGTGCTTACAGCAAAGTCCTTGAAGGTTTCAAAGAGATTAACAGCAACACAGAATTCTTTCTCCCTGAAGAACATACACACAGAAAACTGTTCACAGTCAATTTTATTGGGCTCTTGAATTAGGCTGGTTTTATTTCTTTATGTACCACTGCCAGTATGTCCTTGTAATGCACCATTTCTCAGCACAGCCCCGTTTGAATAAAAAGTGATTAGAGCAAACCATGGCCACATCAAAGTGTTCCATCTGATTCAAGCATAGTTGTGTCTTCCACATGTGACAAACTGCTCTCTTTCACAGTGCAGAGTGGGCAGGAAAGAGCTGCTAAAGGCTACAGGACACTGACAGATCTCCTTTCCCCATGAACCAACACAGCACAGGAAGAAAACCTGTAATTTGTGGTACAGCACAGCAAGAGCCACGTGAGTCAGAGCAGCACATGCCTGGCCAAGACTGGGGCTATTAAAAGAGCACGAGAAGATTAAAGAAAGATCAGACGCTGCTTTTATTTTCAAATAGAACTGAAGGGATTTTGCTGTGTTACTGAAGTGTTTTGAACCAGAAATTTTGTCTCAAATCCGGCTTTGCACACAGGAAATAACTGCATTATCCAGTGTTCCTCCAGCAGGCTGATAAAGCAGAGGATATTATAAAATGCTGTCCATTCCTTGGATGACAGTGTTGTGGTTAAACATGGACAGACAGGTCTCTCTTTACAAATAAAATCATTAGATATTCCACACCTTTGTCTCAGTGTTCCAATCTCACTGCACCAGATACAATCACCAGTTAGTTCCTCAAAAGCAAAGCACCTGCAGGAAATCCTGAAGGACTCCATGCAAGAGTGAAATGCTGCTGCTGTAGGACTAAATCACCTAAGAACGGTGTTGCAAGGACACGACAATGTTCCATTTTCTCCTGTCACATTTAACACTCAGGGTGTGTGGAGGCTGACACGGAGCACAAGTAAAAAGCACAGATGTGCTCATCCTCAAAACCTCTCCTGGGCTTGACAGGAAGTCACAACACCTCCTTGGCTGAGACACCTGTGTACAGAGCTTTCAAAAAATGATTTTAAACCTGCAATTCTGCAGTTCCCCAATAATGTACAATTTCCCACCAGCCTCTGGAACATTTGTATACTCCGATACATTAGAAGCTGCATTGTGCATCAAGAAAAACACAGTCTGGTAAAGCAGCTTGAACTGCAAATTTAACTTTCTTAATGCATGTTAACAGCAAGAGCACTGACAAGCATAATTTCAACCAAAATAGCACTGTAATAAAGCTTCTTTTCCAACTGCTTCCCTTAGCAACTCATGCTCAGAGTAGAGTCAAAATAACAGGATTTATTCCACTTTTATCCTTGCTAGTATTTCAGCTGAGTGTGAAGACATGAAAGCAATTCAGAAGTCAGACTATTTTAAACCCATTGCAGTCGTTTTTCATAGCCAAGGGAATTGTACTTGCTGCCGCTGCCCTTAGATTTTGGAATTCTAGTATCAGGAATAACAAGTTCCTTTCAAAATACCACCTTTAAAACAGCACTTAGTTATGACCCCAACCCAGTTTTCAGAGATTTCTGGCTTTCTGCTTCTCAAACCATGCCTAGGGCTAATAAAATACCTTGATAATAAGCATGTGCTCAGCCCTCAATGGGGACAGTCAGCCATTTATGCAAATAAATTACTCAGCTTCTCTGGCCAGATTAAGGTATTCCCAGTCTCCTGCCTTCAAGGATAAGGATTATTTAGTTTTTCCAGTAAATGACTCAAAAATAACTTCTATACTTAAAAGAAGAAAAAAAATCTACCAAGCAATCTTATGCTGTGCTGTTCTAGTAGCTGAATCCTCCAAACAGAAATTCTAACCTGGTGAAATAAGTAGGAATTTCAATTACCATTTGGAAAATTAAGCATATTGAGCGCTTTAACAGCTTAATGGCATGAATCAAGCTGTTAAGATGTTTTATTTCTTTTTTATGCTTTCTGTTTAAAATTGCTGGAAGAGCAGCATTGCAAGAGCAGCACCACATTCTCCAAGGGCACCTCAAGAGAGCCCACAAACAGATTCATCCTGGCAGTCCAATCTCAGCTGTAGCACTTGGTGCTAACTTTAATTTCTGCCTGCAGCACCTGACCATGTGTGGGTACCAATCTGCAAGTGCATACCAATGTTCACCGTGCTCTCCTATCCACTTCCAGCGTGTGGGATTTCTGAATTATTCATAAACACACAAGAAACAAGAAGGGTCACTCAAGCAGGATGCTGCCCTGGCTCGACAGGCTGCATTCCAGCAGCCTGATCATTCCTGCATATCACTGTATCCCCTCCTCTCCTTGCATTAGAGCACTGCAGATCAATAGGAAAAGCAGTGACTCATGGGAGGGCAACCAAGAGGTTTAAAATTCTTGGCAGCTGAATTTGGAAAGAAACAATTCTGGATGGACTCTCATGAGATCAGCAAATAAATTTTCATGCCCTGTATACTGCTGTTCAGAGCTCTGCACCATTCCCCCTACAATCCATATATATATATATATGTAAAAATACATGTACTTGCACAGAGTAGTGTGATCCTGGTGCCAGTGTCTGAGGGATGTTATCTCACATGGGTGTGGATCAGTTCGGGGGCGTGTGTGCAAGAGAGCAGATGGTTACAGTGGAGACACCTCAAAAAGCTCCAGAAATAGGGATTTTGGTAAGGTAACACTCCCAGGCACCAGGAAGAGGGAACGTGAACCAAACTGCACGTTGGGAAAGAACAAACATCTTTACCATACGGGAGGTCGGCTCTCTGGAAAGAAACTCCCCAGTGAAGCCAGTTCTGGAAGGACAAGTCCTCCCAGGACACGTTCAGGGACCAGCCAGGCCCCTTCTCCTGGCAGCACAGTTACCCTGGGCTTTGTGCAGGGACCTTCCCTGGCACAGCAGCCTCCACGACAGCCCCTGCTCAAAGGAGGCTTCAGTGGCTTTTCTCTTCACTGTGTTTACACTTCATTAAATATTCTCATTTACAAAGAGAAGAGTTATTCTCTTATTACTGGGAAACAAAGGCTGCTTGGCAGCCACTCAGTTCTAGAACTCTCTCTGGAAAAGACGGAGAAGGCTTTAGTTACACAGACTACAGATGAGGCTTGTGGGGACTACAGACAACCCACCAGCATGAGAGAGGCAGGGTCAGACCTGTCAGTGAATGGCTGTACATCATCTGAAACATTAACATTTCCTATACGCACCATTTCTGGTCCTTGATAAATATGAGGTAGTTTAACAATCCTTACTTTTCATGTTGCTGTAAATCTTAGCCCAGTCTATGCCATCAAGATATGACTAGTCAGAGTGCAGAGAACACTATAGCTTACTTGAAAGTAGGGGGGGAAAAGTGTTTAAACCTCCCATTGCAATTCCTACTTTTAAAAAGTGTTTAAATTATAACTTGAACACAATACACTCCTCCAAGGCTTTTCCAGCAAGATTCACCAATAGTGAACCTTCTGACTACCACAGGAAGATCAACAAACAAAATGTTTGCATAACAACTTATCACTGAACTGGATTAAGCAATGAGAAGGTACATCAGAAGTACCTAGTGTGGAAGCACTTTGAATTAAAAATTATAATCCTTCATCTGAAAGAGAGCTACTGCAAAGATTTTAAGGATTAAGACAAATGAAGCAGGCAACAAGCATTCATTAGCAAGGAAGGCTCTGTTCCATCTTGGTTCGTTAAAAAAAACAACCTAAATCACAATGCCCCACATTTGAATACAGCTTTGTTTTAATGCATTGATTTTGGAACAGGAAAAATCTCTTCCACTCCATGCAGAGAAGAATCCCACAGAAGAGAGGAAGACCCTGCCTTTACAAGTGGAGCTGTACCTGAGAAGGGTGTGAGGAGCAGCGAAGTGGCAGAACGCTCCATCTGAGAGCCATGCGGACGGCTCCAAGGGCCCTGCTGCACCATGTGCTGGGATGGATTCCCATGAATCCCCTAAAGTGAGAACTGACACTCACCTGGCAAATGTGAATGGCCCCTTACCCTATACCACAGGAAAAAAAATTGCACAACTCTCCTTCCTCCCCATCATACTTTCCTACAACTGCATCCTGATCTTATTCTACTTTGTTCCTCTTCTATCCTCCCTCCATTACAGTCCAAAAGCATTTTACCCTGTAGTGGTACAAGTCATTCAGGAACGGGATCTATTGTCTTCCCCCTCTGTTCCCTGGCACAAGATGAAATTTGGCCATCTAAGTATTAATGATGACTATTAAGTGTATCCAAGATAAAATAAATAACCCTTCTGTAAGTTACACCGAAAAATCAATAGGACAAGTCAATAGCAGTAAGACAAACATTCTGCTTCATTTTAGAGGCTAAAGAGTTCCTGTTTACTACACAAGTGTAAGAAGTGATACTGACCTGGAACTTTCTAATTGAATGATTTTTAGTGCATTAAGAATCTAAGTTTACAGCACTGTTCATATACACCAAAGTGAAGCATTGCCAAGTAATAACCCAAAATTGCCCAACTGCTTCTATTTTGCAGGAATACCTTCCTGCTTGAAAGTTCATAAACAATGGAGCTAGTAAAAAATTTTCATAAAGGGGGCTGTGAAGGTTTTATATAATTATGCATAAAATCCTTGAACTACAATTACAATGACTTTTTTGGTTTTTAAGTTCTGTTTTTTGTCTTTTTTTTAATAGACCACACAAACACGTTATTATACAAATTATCAGACAAGTACTAACAAGAATCTACTCTGTACAGATGTTGTTCATGAATTGTAATTGAAGGCTAATTATTTTTCAAACAGCAAGAGAAGTAATCTTGAAAAACAACGTTGGATGTTCTCCAATGCACTGATCAGAGCTTTCAGGTGGAGTATCCAGGAAGAAAACTGTCAGTGCTTCAAAAACTTACTGCAGCATGATATTCAGATCCTTAAAATACTGTATTTATGATACTGCACTGAAGTGGTGCTCAAATTTACAGCCCAGGTCTGCATCTCTTCTATTCAGAAGATCCAGGGTTCAAGGGATTCAAGAGAGACTTCACACACTGCATCACTCCTGACCTCACAGGCAGTCCTGGACCCTGCACAGTCTCTAAGTACTTCCTGGGCTTTGAACACCCAGAGCTGTTAAATGACCTGTGCTCTAGGCAGCCCAGGCACCCTACAAACACTGCTGGTCACCCCAGAAACCATTCCATTAACATCACCAGGGCTTCACTGGGCCTTGCTGGAGCATGAAGAGCTACAATGACCTGTTCTTTGCAGTATCCTTGTCTCAAGAAAAGCACCTGAAAGCCATAACTGGCTTCACAGCCAGTAAATTCAGCTTCCTCAGCTCACCTCTCCTTCTGTGGAATGGAAAGGAAATTCCTGAGAAATCCTGCATGAAACCAGGAGCTGAGGAAAATGAAACCATCTGTAAGCAGAGGTGAATGAGGAAACATTTCTTTTCCTGGCATCTACCAAAGTCATTAAATTCTTGCCACTGACAGCTCCTCTATCACTCAAGAGTTCTGCATGGAAGAAAAGGTTTTATTAGGTGTCCAGAAGAATATAATCCCTACTCCTCCTTGTCTTCTTTTGATGCTTATACTTGTTTAAGGGGTTCTCTTGATTTAACCAGGTTTCACAGAAAAGGATTTCAGGCTCTACACTGCTATGAACAACCTGCTTATACCTTGCAAATGTCCACAGAAAGAGGAAGAAAGGATGAGCAGATTTATTCCAATACATTTAAATTCACCCCTAGCTTAACTATAAAAAGCCTCAGCTTTTAATACTTCATATGAAGAAGAGGGCCAGACTGTTCTGTCCATTTTCACATTTAGCTGTATTAGAAGCCCACAGCACTTCCAACCTAAGTAAATATCCAGTTAAGTTCGTTGCACATTTCAAACAGACTCTACCTGTTCAAGTGATCTTGTGGATGTCACCACTGAACAAACAATGCCTATTTGTTCTACCAAATAGGTTAACAGCCCTGCCACATGCCAAGCAGGCACAGCAATTTGCTGCTCAAACCCTAGAAACACAGCAAGAAACCTCCCATCCTCACATCCATTCTGCAAATTCCTGAAAACAATGAGGACACTGCCCATAACCACTACAAAATAACCCAGTATACAGACGAAACTCAAATTCAATAACTACTTTGTAATCTTGTATGAAGGGCTTTGATTCAGTAAATTAAAAATCTCTATGGAGACAGGAAACAGCAGAGAAGTTATTCTTGTGCTTCAGCTGCACTAAGTTACTCTGAGACTACAAAAATTTAGAGACAATTTTTTGTTGGCTTCTGGCTTCAAACAGCACTTACCACCACTCATCCAAAACACATGAGGGATGGATGTACATGGGGAAGCAAAACAACCTTTCAGAACAGAGACATAACAGAGCTTTATCTCCACACAGCTCTAGAGACACAGTCCAGGCTACTTCACACCTATTTAATCTCTGCCAAGTCGTCTGCAGTGCAAAAGAAACAGTTTCGTGTTAAATTTCAGGCATAACCATAGTATATACACACAGCCAATCACAAAAATCATGAAGTACCACTGGAATGGCATTATAAAGGAAACTGCAGCTGGATAGCTTACACAACACATCACACACCAGCTTGCATTTCTGACAGCAGGACCTTTCATTCGTTAAACTCGTACAAAGCTCTTCCAAGTGATTGCAACTGCACCAACACACAAATACTGGCACTTCTGCTCATCTCTGTAGTTCAGGCAGCATTTCCACAGTTACAGTGTTGATCACTATTGGCTTTAATTAGATTCCAAATCCAGCCCAAATGCACAGCTTGGCATTTTAAACAGCCCGAAAAGCAACCCTGCAGGCCAGTTCTTGCAATCTGGCTTTGAGTCCCATGAGGTGTAAAGCACTTGGAACCAGGGACTCACTCTGCTTGGAAAAGACTTTTAAGATGATCAAGCCCAACCATGAGCCCAGCTCTGCCCAGTTCATCACTGAAAACAGCACCCTGCTCATTACATCCTCCAGGTCATCACAAAAGCAGTCACTGAAACTGGACAGATCTCCAAGCAGACTCATCACAGCATCCACACCACCTTCCCAAACTTTGGTACCCATTTTCATTTGTCTTGCTGATGCTTAAACTTCTTTCCTTTGAGGTCATCATGCAGAGAAAGCACCACGAGTCCTACTGAAATCAAATCATTCTTAGTGCACAAAACATGACTCCAACCCACGTGGACTTTGGGATACTATCTTAGCTGTCAATCACAGGATACTCTTTGCAACAAGTTCACCTCTGGTAGCTGTTGCACAGAATGTTTTGGAGAAATTCAGGCTAAAAATCAACTACATAGAATTATGCATAGTGGTATCCCTTTCATTAACAGAATTTAGAACTAATTTTCTACTGCTATTAAGTTATAGAAGACATCAAACCCTGCCTCAAGGAGATAGTAACAATTTCATGGAAAAAAAACATTTCCTTGGAGCAATTTTAAAAAGTTGACACACATTTCAGAGCTTTAGTTTACATTATCTCAAGCAATGAAGTGCTTCTTTTTCTACCAGCACACAAACCAGAAATCAAAGGGATTTCACAGGCAGCTTATTGAAAGAATGCTCCATTTAGAAAGCACCTACAACTAATATCAGTAAAACTCTCAGTTTATCCAAGGAAATACTTGATAATATATATTCACTAAGCATTCTTGACAAATTTGAGTTATACCTAAAAATATATATATATACACACACATATATTAAAAAAGCACAGATTTGCTTAAGACTGCCCAAAAGCAAGGAAGGGGACAGAAGAAAAGGCAAAAAGCAGGAGCAAGGAGTTACTGGGGGACAGGAAGGTTTGCAGTAAACTTCCTCTGTATGGCAGCATAAATGTGTTGGCTACAGAGCTAGGGAATCTCAGCCTCAGTGCTTTCAAGCATGAATAAAGTTACTTTAATACTTTAATATTTCATTAAAATAATTTGGACTTTATAAATAAAGCAGGAGATTCAAAACAGGTTATGAAGCAATCTTCTAGGTAAGTGGAATTTTACTGGTAATTCGCTGTTGAGTTATGCATCTGTGGTCACCAGCTTACCAGGCCAAGCAAAGAACCTCTTTTCTGCACCAAAAAATATCAGCCAGACACAGAAACGTCAATTCTCATGAGGGATGTGAGCAGTCAAGCCATTCACATGGCTTTTTCTACACAGATCACTACTTTACCCCCCTCAGTGTACCCTTCCTATTCAACACCTGAGCACTTTCACTTCAGAAAAGTGGTCAGAAAAGCTTTACGAGTAAAATTATAGTGGCCTGATGTTGCATGTAACGACACTGGAAGGGAACTGGCTCAGAGCCACCTAAGAACCACTTTGCTACACACAGAGATTCCATCTTCTTCCAGATAAAAATTAAATCTTCAATGATTTAATGCAATTTTATTCAAACTTTTGATGGTAAAAGGTACACCAATTCAGCAGGCAGATCAGTCTGGGGATAAAGGATCTGACCTGAAGACAAGGGCTAAGATTCCATCCTCTATCTGTAAAAGATGATCTTTAATAATCACAGACATGCCCCAACAGGACTTTAATCTGAAGAGTGGTTTCTTTAAAACAGATCTGAGTCACCTGTGGTTTGCTTAAATAAATTTGCACAGGTGGAATTGTGTAATACTTGATTCTTGTATGGGAGCCTGAATGTCCATCTTCAGAGAACACATGGGCAGGATAGAGGAGAAAGTGGATAACCCGAGTAGCAGTTCCAGAGTTACACCTGCCTTGCCTTCCAGGCACACACGGGAGGATCAGTAATTCTTTTCTTCCCTTTGGGAAGTCCAGAGAGCCCAAAAGTGCCCAAGTGCCACTCCACTGAAGAGTGAGCAAGCCAAGCTTCAACTGCAGCCACTGCACAATCTTGAGACACGAATCTCTAAAATGAGAAGCTGGAATAGTGAAGTTGGGCAAGTACCACTCCTTCCTCAAGAAAAACAAAAGCTTAAGGACAGAAAATCCAACCAGCCTGAATGCAAATAAAATAATTTTAATCTTCTTTCCTTTGGAGTAAGCTGGGAAAGCCTGATCACTCAGGTTAGGCTGGTTTATGACTGAGAGACTGAGATCAAATTGCTGGTTAGAAAACAACACACATTGCTCTGGCCTAGACTGAAGGTGGAACATTAAGGACAGACTTTACAGCTGTACTGCCCTTCAATATACCTGACCTAGTGGGGGCAACAGCAATACCAGATGGACTTGCAATTTCACTGTAACTGGTTTTTACTAATGCATTTGCAAAACTATTCTATATTCAGAAAAAAAAAGTCTGCCTTGCCCATGTTCCAAGCAAGACAGATGGAAATCAGTCTGGCCCAGAAGCCACGTAGCTCTGAGCACAACACTTCGTTTGACAGAATGTGCCCTCAATTAGAGTCAACTTCAGTAGTTCCTGCGATAGGAAACTTGGCTTCTGACCCCAATTGCACAGGACACGACTGTTTTGGCTCAAGGTTAAAGCACTCTCGAGAAGAGGCTGACCTCCAAAAGAGCATCACAGCACAGGCTGGCGACAGGCCAGAGAAAGCTTAAATGCCTGGAGACCGACATGTGATTACTGGGGAATGTGAGCTATTCCCAAGCACTTCCTATTTCTCTGCAACACTGGCAAATACACAGTCCTTTACATAACACAGGAACATATCTTTCTTTGAATTTTTTAAGAGACACGCATAAAACTGACTGTAAATCATTAGGCTTGTCTCGTCGTTTCTTCTAATTACCATTGCTTGTCTTACAGCAGCTGAACAATCAAAGCTACGTCCTGTGTTGCCAACAGGCATTGCAAAGGCACAAGGGTATTGTCACACTGAAAGCAGAATTTGGTACTTGGCTTCCCCTTTCCTTTTCCAGTTAACAAAATTGCATGTCTGGTTCCTCTGCAGTCAGTTTTTAAAATTCAGCTGCAATCCCACTGTGTCCACTGAGGATCTATTTTTAGAACAGTCAAATATTCCTTACTGCTCTATTGTACCACGCTTAAGTCTCACTTTTATGAGTCCTATAATTAGTATTCGTCACTTGTTTGGTCTTAGAAACACAGACACTTTCAATAAGAAGGTCTGTTAAAACATGTTTAACATCTGGAATATGTTAGGCTATTTTAAATAAAATTATTACTGTGCAGACAAAATCTAATTTATGAGTGGAGGAGGAAATGATGACTACAGTACTGCTACAGTATGGGCTCAGAATTCCTCATTAAACCATTGTCTGAGAGGTTAAAGACCTGTACTATCACAAAGAAAAAAGTCTCCAGCCAGATTCCCCCTCCGTGAAAGTTCAGTGGAACAGGTTTGACTTCATTGCCTCAGACTTCACCCACCAGGTTTTCATTAGGCCCAGAGGCAACTGGCCTCTAAGCACTGCACAAGTGATTTCACTCTTCCAAAACTATCATCAGTACAGTGAACTTCACCAGGACATAAAACTCTGGCTTTTGGACCAGTAAAATATCAACTTCCAGGTAGAGAAAAGTCATGCTCTATTAAGCAAACCAATTAAATTTTAAGTACATCTATTAAGTCTTGACCATTCACTAATGTCAATGGAATGTCATCAAAATGCAGCGTGATAGGGTCTGGGGGATGCAGATTATTTCCCTCCTAAGCTACCAAGTGAAGTGTAACCAAAAATATCCTTTACTTTACATGCATGTTTGATGTATTATGAGATCCTAAAAAAGGTAAAAAACTGATGGTGGAAGACCAGCAGTACAGAGCAGCAGCTCCTCATGTGAAATCATTATCTACTAAACAGACTAAGACCCACCACCATGAAAATGAGTAATTGAAGAACTGAGGGAGGTACCTGACAGATGTAACAGGGCAGGCAGCACAGAGAGTCTGAGTGAGGTCTTACGGCCTCTTCTGACACAGGGAGCAGGAGGTGTGAGGCTGAGCAAGCCAGAGCTCTAGGGAAAGGATCCATCTCTTGCCAGAGCATGTCACAAAGCGCTAACTCCTGCTGGAGGGTGTCACCATGGAGTTCACTTGGCTCCAGAAAGGAATTGGGAGCACAAGAAATCAAGCACACGAGATGTTATTACAGACAACGGCACATTCTGGAGCAGAAGGGCTGTCAAGACACATTGCTGGAGGATGAGAGGGTATCCTAAGAGAGTGTTACCATATGTTTATCTCATTCTTATCCTCTCCCCTAGAGGCAGATACTGCCCTTGGCCACTGCCTGAAACGCAGCACTAGCTAGAGAGACCTTATGGTACAATCCAGTTCTGTGCTTCTCATCAAGAGACAGAACAAAATCCAAACAGCCAATTCAGATCTCAATACCCAGGTAATAACACTGCAAGATCCATCACTGGCATGGTAAGGGTAGAACTTCAGCACCCCTGCAGCTGCTCCCCTATAAAGTACAGACAGAAAAACACCACCTAGCTTCAAAAGATAAGCCAATTAAAAAAGAACACTCATTTGATTCGTTTCTAAAGGCAATTAAACTCACAGATTATACACAATCAGTTCTTTGTGCTTCACTCTCCTTTACAGCAAAGAAAGGCAAACAAAAGCATGAATCGGTTTAGTCAACACAGAACAAACAAGTTCAAGTGAAATTGCTTTAAATCCTGTTCATTACAACTTCAGTGGCTGCACCACACAGACCATGAAACACTTCAATAGAAATAAGTAATTTCATAGAGCCTTGAATTCAGTAATGAAGAACTTATCTACAAGCCAATGAATTGCACAGCAAAGAGAGTTTTGCAAATTATATAGTATAATTTACACATTGAATGAAATAGCCAGAAAAAACCATCCTCTGGAAAGGGTTCTGCTGACTGATGTTCCCGAACTGGACTGAATGTCTGTGGCATTCAAATTTTACACTAAATGAAGAGACACAATGCACTCAAGAAAGGAAGTGCTCTCATCAGGAAACTGTTCCCTTCTGCTGTGGCATAAACAACTATAAATGGCACATCGCCATCCTGACCATCGCCGGGGAAAAATTCATTTTCACAAAATGAGATCTATTATTGTCAAAGCGATAAGATCTAATATTACAGCAGCAGTAGGCAAGGCAGAAAGTTACCAGACAGGCTGAAGTGTTGAGGTTTGCAATGCAGCTTTCAACTGCTACACAATTTGATCTGCATATATTCCAAAAAGTATCTATACTTAAATTATGAGAATATAAATACCAACAGAATGAAAACAGTTGTAATCATCCAGTAATCTATAACCCTACAGATTGAGATATTTAACTTCAATCAATCTGACCATGACAAAACCTTGAAACAGTAGTTTAAGAGAACCCAAATATATATAATTAAGAATTGAAACTGTTTAAATAAAAATTCATTTTTAATACAGAAGGGTAGCTTCTCTTTGCTCCCTCCCACGATCCCTCTGTTATCCCCAGAGTTAAAGCTGGTAGGTTCCAATAGCCCTGTGGTATTTTTATTTTCAAATTTGCTGATATATAGAACCCAAAACTTACTATAATAAAGTAAAACCCAAGAGGAATCCAAGATAGAAAATGCTCAAATATATACATTTATACATGAATACAAAACAAGACAGGTAGACAGTCCCTTCACATGTGACCATGTTCAAGCCTACAACATTAAAATTTTTAATTTTCATTTTTCTAAGGTAATGAGAGTCCCCTTTATGCCAAAGCAACACACAGAACCCACAACTCCAATCCATTAAGCACAGTTTGCAGGTACTTTGCACTGCTAAATAATACCTGAAGACTGCTGAATCAGGTTTCTAATGGCCCCTTCATTTACTGTTACAGCAAGCGGCTTCTGCATTTTTCCAACTGCAGATCCCTAATTATTTCCCAACGGAATCAAGGGCTGCCACAGTGCAACGTGTCCTGACAGATGCCCTGCTGACTCCTCTTGCAGCCAGCTGCCAGCAGCTCACCAACAGCACAGAGGGGACGAGCACCTGCTCCCACAGGGGTGCTCAGAGCCTTAGGCGAGCCTAGCGAGGAAACTGGGTTGACAAGGTATTTATCTTCCTTTCTTCCAAGACAGCTTTGGACGAGCCTGTCTCCCTGAGCCAGCTTGCTGATGAACGAGTCTTTGCAAGAGCAGCAACCTGGTTCACCAGCTATAATGGGAAACCACGTACTTGGTGATATTTCTCTGACCCTTAAAAGGGAGGCCATGAACCACAAGCTGAAAACCTCTATGGACTGGACCGAAATCAGCATTACTTCAGCAAAAGCAGTGCAGAGGAAAGCCAAGAACTTGAGAGCTGATCTCAAATGCTGATGGCTCATTGCTTGCTTGTACTCTTTTGGCAGTGCTGCCCAGATGATGCCAGCTAGTCCTTCCAAAAGCAGCTTCCCAGCCATGCTGCCATCGGATCTTCCACCGGCGTGGGTCCTTGGCATGGCTCTGACCTCAAACACCACTGCCTGATGATGGCTGAAACCAGCTGCAAATTGACTCTGAGAAGGTCAAATTATTAAATTATCTGTAATAGGCCTTACTTAACATTTTACATGAGCTGCCAACCTGACATTAACTGTATCACAAAAATTAGATAAAGAGTTAATAATTCAGCGTACCATCCTAGTTCTTCACTTAGAATACATGCACAGTATTTTTAAACTAGATGAAAAAATTGGAAGACAAATTCACTTGGGAGAAAAGGAAATAGACCATTTAAGACTAACCTGTAATTAATTTCAACTTCAGCTAATTAACAGATTTCCTTGCATATTCTCAGAAGATTCATTCCGCATTCAGAACGCAACAGTTTCAAGATTACATGGCAGGCCTCCCTCCAGGAACTTACTGAACCCAAACTAAGCTCAAAGCAGAAGTAATCCTGGTAACAAGGGATACCCCCTCAATTCTGCATTCCAAACTCTGGACTCTGACTGAAGGTGCTTTATGGGAAGTCCTCAGGCAGCACAGACTGCCCAGCCTGGAGGTGCTGACCACACCACACGGAAACACCTCACTGTCATCTCTAAGCAACCCCCAGCTTCTCATTGGATATGTTTTTTTAACTAACCAAAAAAATACATCGTATCTCTTTGCCACAGGGTTTAAAGCCTTTTACACGTGCTTCTTAATGGCTCACCAGACATTAGACCACGGGAATGAAGTTATACCTTTCCCAGATTATAACTGTAGAACCATGACTGCCCAGGATTCTGCAGAATGTGTAACCACTTCCTTTCTGCCAGATTCCCACCTGTTTAAGAGTTTTAACTCAAAGGCAACATCACTTGGCTGGATCAACAGATCGTGGAGCAGCACTTCACACCAGAGCTAAAACACCTGCAAAGGGTGAAAAGCTTGGAGTGCTTTCAGAACAAAACACAAGAACTGTTTTGATACATATTTTCCTTCTTCTGACACCTTTCAGAGTGTGACAGCAGTGGTGGTTTAGCTTTTAAAGTGTAAAGGACTTGTTAAAAACTGACTAAAAGCTTTCGGTGAACAAGGGAACTGCAGCTGTCAGCTACAGTCAGGTCATGTGTTCGTCCAAAAGAAAAAAAAAACCCCAACAGGAAACCAACCATGGAAATAGCTAAGCAGGCCACGAAATAACACGTAAATTGCACCATTAGCAGGATGCTAAGTCAATATTTTTCTCTAGTGCTCAAGTGAACTCTCACTTTTGTTACCCACAGCTCATTCCAAACAAGTGGCCAAATAATCATTTGTTCTTAAAATGTGTGCTAACACAGGAACCATCAACAGCATAAACCAGCAGTGAAACTGCAGGGACTTAATATAAATTTGGAAATTCCATACAAGGCTCTGCTCTGCTGCAGTTTCACCAACACATTTTCAAGAGCAAATAAGACAGTTTTGAACAAAGACAGGAAGCAAAATAGATGACTCTGGGAGTTCTACGATAGAAGGGAAAACAGCCTAGCAGTTTTGGGAGCAGACACACAGTTTGTTCCCTTTCCCAGGATTTAAGACCAATTCTCAGGAAAGTGCACTACATCAGGGGAATAAAATACTTCTCTGCAGATTTAAAGCCTACTTTGTGCTTTCAAAAGCACTTGGAGAAGAGCTTCCTTTTTCTCACCAGCCTCTCAGCCTCTCTTCACATGATGTGTGAAATGCATTTTTTCCAGGAAAAAGAAAATGAGACTGGAAGGAATAAAAATTGCAAGGATTTATGAGCAGGTGTGGCACTTAACTCGATACAGTCTGAATTTTTTTTAAATGACTTTTTAAAGTAATAACTTTTATAATGAAATGATAATGTCCTGCCTGATCAGGAGGCTCATTACAATCTAGATCAAGGGACTATACCTTGATTTGTCAATCTCAAAAAACAGATAAATTTTTTTCTAATCTACTCTATCACTGACGCATATTTATCCCATCTACGATCTTATTACTTGCCTGTAATTTAAGGGTACTTTAATTCATGAGATATACCTTAAAAACTATTTTTTACATCTATAAAATCAAAGAAAGCCAGTCAGCTTGCTGTCCAAAAGCAGCAAATTTGAACCATTAAAATGATAATATAATCAAAGGCACTACATATTATACTTAGTAGGAAAGATTCATGCTTGAGAGACTTTAGATATTCCATCAGAACAATGGGAAAATGAGATCAATTTTATAAAATTCACATTTATTTCTGAAACTAAGTAATTTGTGACTGTAAATAGGACATTTTCTAAATGGGCTGAAGAGCAATACATTTTCCACAGAGCTTTCAGAAACTTAAAAAAAAAGAAAAATCCCTCTGGTCAATGGTTCAATTCAATGTGTGCTTTTTCAAAAATCTTATTTATTTTTCATTTGCATAAATTCCACCCTTGGAATGCCATTGCAGCTTATTATTCATTATTTAAATTTACTTTGGAAATTAAACTCAAGGGGAATTATCTAAAGTATGTCAGACTGAAAATGAGCAGCGAATCTCCAAAGTTAATTTTAGCCTTATGTGTGTTAAGGAAGATTCAAGTTCTTAACTGCCTTTTAATATTAAGAACTACTTATTCAGCAAAGTCCCTGTATTACTTTAAATGTAAACCTCTTTAAGCTAATATAAAAAAAATTGAATCTGTAATCTTCAGAAGTTTTATAAAAGCAGCTTCTCAGTTTTTCTCCAGTATATTTAACCTTGGTAACTTGACAAGTGAGTCTAAGTAAACAGCCATTTTTCCACATTTCAGCTGCTTCCAGCATTACGTAAACTCTGAACAGGAGGAAAAGCGAGGCGAGATTCTATTCAGCCTCATGAACAGCTGTGCAAGCTGTTGGTCTGGGTGCTTTTTTAAATACATATACACTAACACACAGAGATTTCAAGAAGTTAATTATGACAGACATTCCACAGAGCAGCCAAAAATCATCATGTCAGCTTTGGAAAATATTTGGTGAAATCATCTTGCCTGTGTTAGGTGTGTCAGACTAAAATGTGGTCATTTCTAGCCTATGATTCTAGAATCTTTTCAAGTTTAGGTGATAGCTTCATTAAAAGACTTGCATCTTAGGCATTATCTAGAACCACACAATTCGCCAGTAAAAGGAAATCTTCAAGCTTATATTAGATTTTACAGAGCTGGCCTTTAACGATGAAGGAAGGTAGGAAGCTTGAAGCAATGGATCTTCCAACTCTCTCCCAGCCACACCACCTCACCAATTAATTCCCTTCCAGACCTGGGAGATAAGGGATCATGCCTTAATCATATTGTCATAGAGACATATTAGGATAAATTAGAGATATATTAGGGTTCAACAGATGACTTTTGGATTTCAGTGGATAAGCATAACAAAAAAACTTCTTTTCAACACCAATTTGGGAAAAGGATTTTGACTCTGTCTATTTTAGAAGTCTTTATATCATAATTGCCTGCAAAACACTTTTGTCTTGTCAATCTTGGCTTAGATCAAAGTGGAATTAAATTCAGTTTTTTGTCTTAATATAGAGCTGCAGTCACCCTTCACAGAGAACAAAGTTCCCTCGGAACACACTAGAGCTGCATGAATGGAATGCTGATTGTGCTCCATTCTCCCTCAAGTACCTCTTTGAAACCCAGGAAGGGGAAAGTGGGCAAATAGGAAGTTTGCACTGTAAATGACCCACTCTGCAAGTGGCATTCACTTGGTGGTTTCTAGAAAAGAAGAATTAATGTTGATTTCTCTATCTGAGGGCTAAATATTAGTTTGACTTAATGAGTTCCAATTTGTAATTGCAACACTTATCATCCAGGAAATCTTTACAGTCCACACGGGCTTCACTGACACTGATGAACTTCATTACTACTCTATAGGAAGAATTACCTCTTCAGTTCCATGGAACACCCAGGGAAGGGAGGACAAACGGCCAAATAACATTTTTTAAAGTACTTAGTACCTTAAGACAAAGATCAGATCCCACAAACCAAGACCCAGGCTAGGAACACGGATTTTTGTTAGACAGCTCAGCACACAGAACCCTGCTGCCACATTGACCAAACCAAGGTTTCTCTTAGAGGTTTTTTACTGACAGATGAGTATCTCTGGGATGTGGGTTTAAACCTCTCTCTGAGGACACATTCTCTCAAAGGCTGGGTGCAATTCAATGAGAGGGACAGAAGAAAATCAAACACAACACATAATGTTAAGTCATTTCTTGGGTGCTTTAAATTCAAGCTTGGTATTCACCAGGCAGCATTCCTCATTTCAGAAGAGTTGCTGGCACTGTTAAAATAACATTATAGCACTTTTTTTGTTGAGAATATGCAACGTAGTGCTTCCACTTTAGTGAGCACAAAATTCGACACAAATATATTCCTTCCAGAAATACTTCATCAACTTATGCAATCGCTATTCAACCACGGGAAAACAGTAACAAAACAGTAACAAGTCAAGCTATCATATACTGTTTATACTCCTTACAGGTTTTGGCTCATGGAGGCACTCCTCTACACACTCCAAAAAATGCATGGACAGTTTTGATGGATCACCAGAAGGAACTGTACAAGTTTTAAAAATCAGTAACAGCAGTAACATGGCAGGAGGAGGACATTCATCCAGTGCTCACATTCTGAACAAGTACAAGTGATAACTCACTGTCCTGATACAGACTAAATAAATCATATCTATTATTGCTCATCTGAACTTCCAGTCTCGGAAAGGATCCTCTTTGGCTGTCTCTTTTTATAAGCATTCTTCTCTTCTTAGTTCACCTTTAATTTTTTAACTACTGTTTTATCCTAGTTGTATACCTAGTATAGCCTCTTGTTTTCTAAAGAGAAGCTTTAATGTAAAGCAAGACTTTATTAAATATTATTCTTCAGATATTATCCCCAAGACACAAGCCAGTTTGAGAACTCTCAGTACTAATAATCAAAAGTGTTTCTATTTATACCCAATAAGGCATGGTGAACAAACCTAATATCAGCATTTTGACTCAAAATATCCTTGAAGAAATAACTCAAGGGAAGAATTTTTGCCTTCAATTCAACAGCAAGGTAAAGACTCATCAGTTTAGCAAACAGCCGGGGAATTTCATTTAAGAAACTAATTTTGGCTGATTGACCTAAGAGCCAGTGTAACTTCACTGAAGGCTAAAGTTACACCATCACATTTCACTGAGAGACCACCTGAAGCCCAGCTGTCAGAGCATAGTAAGGTCATAAAAGACCTTAAACATATCACAGTTGGCTTCCTCACTGCTCAGCAAAACAACCGCTCTCTGCCTTGAAGGGTTTGCAGGAGCAAGACCTTCATGTATAATACTGGAGACAGCTTTAGGAATAAGATAAAAAGAAATTGAAGTATTCCCTGTAGAGAGATCTAATCCTATTTTGCCCTGTGACTGCAAAGGATCACTTCTGTAAGGAACTCTGCACTTCAAACCATGTGATCTATCTAAATATTTACACTATGAGCACTATTAAAACTCTCCTCTGAAGCCATTAAACATAGTATTTTCATCAAGTGAAATAAAACAATTATTATTTAGATTACAATTTAGTTTTAACTGTTTTTGTCAGGGAAAATCTCCTACACTGCTCTTTGTAACTCATGAGAGTCCCACAGCTGTGGTTTCAACTCAATATACTTTAAAATGTCAAATACCTACTTCCTCTCTGTTTCCTAAAAGAAAAAAAAAGGGGGTAGACGAGGAGAGAGAGAAGAGGGAACCTAATTAAACTTTTTTTTTTCCATTACTGTTTGTAACATTATCACACAAATTATCAACCAGGCAGTTATTAGACTTTTTATTCATCTCTCTGGCCTCTCTAGCAAGCTTTTTCTTCTCTTGCCTCCCCTCAAAATGTTACCAGTGTCCTTTCTCCTTTTTCATTTGGGCATATCCTTGTTTTCATGGCTTTCTCTGTGCTCTCTACTCCTCTAAGCTCTACACTGACGAAGACACAACTGTAACAATCTTTTAATCAATGTACATGACACTTCCTCCCATTCTAGAAGAGTCTGTCCCCAGTAATCAACTGGGCAGTACACTTCAATCCTACTTTTGCTCTAACTTTCAAATACATCTGTAAACTATATCTAAACTTTGGGAGAAAAGGAGAACACATTAAGAAAATACTCTGAGCAGAGAAGAACCCATCAAAACACATACTTCTCATACTTTGCATATTGTATCAGCTTTGTATGTTCTACAGTATCTATCAGACAAAGCCCAGCAAGTACTCAGCAATAGAAGGAACTGTCAAGAAGAAAATTACAGCAAAATGTAATACTTACAGCCATAATTAACTCAAAAGGGTGTTTATACACCCGTACGGGTGATTGGTACTTCTGCACCATAGCTGCAGTTAGTAAGATCAACTCAAACCTGAAAAAGAAAATTTTAAAACCATCTGTCGAACGTAGGAAGCCATTTTCAATTTTCTCTTACAATTATTCTGTGCGTGGTACCATGCCAGCAATTCCACAGGAAATCCTTCACAATTCCCTGACAACCTTTTTTAAGACCCAACAGGGCCTTGAAAAGCTATATATATATATTTCTGTCAGAAGTGAGTTATCATTTCTTCCAACGGGAACATAAAATTAGCACATTTTTAGTCCACTTTTAGTAACAAGTCTTCAACATATTTTATGACTCTTTGTCAGGATGGTGAGACTTCCTGTGCTGCTGCTGAGAACCAAACACTGACACATCCCAGCTACAGGGAGAGAAGCATTTCCCAGTCCCCCCCTGCACGGTATGTGGGCTGCCCTGCTCAGAGCTCATACCGAATGGGGACTGGGTGAAAAAAAAAAAAAAGAAAGAAATACAGAAAGCACAAAAGGACATTAAAAAAATAAGGGTTAAAAATGCTTGTTTTGAGAAAAAAGGAAAAAAATGTATCACTAAAGCACAACGATACAGAGCATTCCTTGATCACCTCCAAAAAAAAATTAATTAAAACTTTTGAGAGAGAGACTTATAGCTGGGGAAAAAAACTTGGAGAAAAATTCCACTATGCGACCAGAAAGAATTCACTGGCAACACAGAGCGGAGTTACTCCAAAGGCTTCATATGCCTGCTTTCCCCGGCAAAGTGCTTGACCCGAACTCTCTCGACTGCAATTAGGTTTATTGAAAAATTCTGGCAGTAGCACTCGCAGATGAATCGCGGGCTGCGAGCCATCCTCATTTTAGGGAGAAATGGGTTTGTTACAGTAAGTTCGATTTACTTTTCTGTCTGTAACGCGCTCCCACGTTCCTGCAGCGCTGCGGGAGCGCTCCCAGCCCCGGAGCGGGCAGCGGGGCTCGACGGCTCCCCAGGAGCCAAGAACAACCCCCGGAGCCACAGGAAAGTTCTCCGACATCCCATTCCCGAGAAGAATTTACCCATGACTACCCCGCATTTTTTAAAAAAGCACCTGAATCAGCACAAACAGCCGCAAACACTCTCTAATCCCCGGACAAAAAGAGTTACACAACAAAGAAACTCCGCGTTCCTTCCGCCGCGGTGGGACCGGGACACCCCGGGAGGGGACGGGATGCAGGGACACCTGTGGCAGCCCTGAGCTCCCCCGGAGGGACCGGGACACGCCGGGAGGGGACAGGACATCTGTGACAGCCCCGCAGGAACCGGGACATCCCGGGAGGGGAGGAGGGGGTACAACTGTGACAGCCCCGCGCTGCCCCGGAGGGACCCTGGGGATCCAGGACACCCAGGGAGGGGACAAGACACCTGTGACAGCCCCGCGCTGCCCTGGAGGTATGCGGGACACCCCGGGGAGGGACGGGACACCTGTGTCAGCCCCGCGCTGCCCCGGAGCGATCCGGCCACAGCCACCCGCCCGGGGTGGCCGGAGCGCAGCGGCCGCGGCGCCGCCGTGACCCGCCCGAGGACCGCGACCCCCGCCCCACCACCAGCACCACCAGCAGTACCACCAGCAGTACCACCAGCACCACCACTACCCCTCGCCCGCCACGGGGAGCGCCGACCGCTCCTCGGGGCTCACCGCGGCCAGCGCTGAGAGGAGCCGGCGGGGAGCGGGCGGACAATGGGAAAGTTGCCGCGGGGCACGGCGGCGGGGCTGGGGGGCGCGGTACGCGGGCGGCGATCCCGGGAGGCGCCGCGCCGTCCTTACCCCTCGGAGCCCGGCGCGCTCTCCCCTCATGCCGCCGGGGCAGCGCCGTCCTGCGCG